>CAUYQU010090553.1:0-178858 GCA_963574635.1 Cheracebus regulus
GACTCATTCAAAGCCTGGATGGAGCCTTGATCAGTTTCTTCCCCAGGGCTGTATGTTTCCAGGCTTGATGGGATCAGGTGTTCTGGTTTCTTGAAAATTCTGAGTTGTAAGTTGTGATTTGGAGACAAGGGTGCATGTAGCCCCTTCCAATCCTCCAGGGCTGGTCCTCCTGCCTGAATGCCAGAGACTCCGCCCATGTGGAGGAGGGAGAGAGGGTGGGTAACTTTCCCTTTAGAGCAAACCCCCTTATAATAGATGGCTCTGGGGAGCAGAGAGCAGGTCCCAGGCAACCAAGAAATGTGGGCTGCCCTTTGGCCTTCGGGACGATGGGATTTGAGGGCGCAAGTTTTAGCAAGTGCAACCACTAGGGCAGTGCTTACCCTGGACTCACAAGCCTGGGTTTGAATCTAATACTTACTGGATGGCTTAGGCCAATTTCTTCTCTGAGCATCCGTTTTTCCATGGATTTTTTATTTTTTAGACAGGATCTGGCTCTATCGCCCAGGCTGGAGTGCAGTGGTGAGATTGTGGCTCACCGCAGCCTTGACCTCTAGGGGTCAATCAATCCTCCCGCTTCAGCCTCCTGAGTAGCTGGGATTACAGCCATGTGCCACCATACTCAGCTAATTTTTGCATTTTTAGTAGAGATGGGGTTTTGCTATGTTGCCCAGGCTGGTCTCAAACTCCTGGGCTCAAGCAATCTGCCCATCTCGGCCTCTCAAAGTGCTGAGTTTACAGGCGTGAGCCACGGCGCCCATCTGCCCGTGGACCTTTACTCTCGGACCTCTTTGAATGGACACACCCATGGGTGTGCTCTCCCCGTCTGTGCCTCTGATTAAGCTGCTGCTACCATCGGTTGGTTCCGTTTCCTTCTTGCACTCAGTGCCTCTGGTTCCATGATTAATACTGGACTAGGTTGGTTTCCTGAGAGTCTAAATGACTCACCTCCATTTACAATGGCCCTGCTGAGCAGGAAGGTCTGGGGAAGACGGGGACTCCTCGATGGGGACTCTCAGCCCACGGGGTCATCCCCACCAGCCTGTGGGCCTTGGCCAAGTCTCTTTCCCTCTCTGGTCTTAGCTTCCTTCTTCGTCTCTCTGGGAGATGGAAGGAAATATTAGAAACTAGAAAGCCCAGCTGCTAGGCCCAGGAGCTCAGGAGGTTTCACAGCCATGAGGCCAAGGTTAGGTGAGGGGTGCCTCAGCTGGGAGGCTGGCTGCCACTAAGGGAGTGGCTTGGGGGATGGGAGCCCCCACCTGAGGCTCCAGCTGAGACAGCATGGCCTCCCCATGGTGCCAGTCACATCCCCTGTTTAATCCTCACTATAGCCCTTTGCAGTAGATATTATCATTCTCATATTATAGATGAAGAAACCGGGGCTCAGAGAGGGTGAGTAACTTGCTCAATTTACACAGCTAGTAAGTGGCAGAGACAGCATTTGACCAGGGTTGTCTGGTTCTAGGGCCTACGACAACCAGAGGAACAGAGCTGTAAGGGCCCTTTAGGAGCCCCCAGGCCCAGAGGGATCCAGGCCTCCCCTCTTCCCCACTGGTGCCTCACAACAAAAGGATTTTTTAAGCAGATCATTGATTCTAGCTCCCCATTTTACAGATGAGGGCACTGAGGCCCAGCAAGAAAAAGTTATGCAGCTAAATGCCAACCTGGTCCTCAACTGAGGCTCCTGACTTTCCATCTAGTCTTTCCACACTATCAAGCTAGAGCCAAGATTGAGCCCAAATCTGGTGCCAGAGGCTGGGGGAAGTGTCCCCACAGAGACTGTGTGACCAGCTGGCCCACAGAGGTGTAGGAAGTGGTCACCCATCTGACATCACCTGAGGGGCCAGGAAAGACCCCACAGCCCCAAGGTTCCCTCCTGTGGGCCTGCTGCAGAGCCCAAAACCCCTGCGTGAGTCACCCCTTGGCTGCAACAGTGAATGTCAAAACGTGTTCCTTGGAAAAGGAACCCTCAGCCATGAGCATTTTAGCTGTGCTTTGGAATGGGAAGTCTGGGGCCATAGCAGGGGCCTGGGTAGGCAGTGGGAGAAGGCAAAGGGAAGCAGAGCCCTTTCCAGTTCTTCCTTGCATTTCCAAGAGCTTTCTATGTCCACGTTTTATTCAAGGCCCATCGCAACCTTCGGAGGGCAGCCTGGTTGTGCTTCAAGGCACATCTGGAAGAAGTGGAAACTGACGCTCCCAGTGTTCCCCAGCCCCTGGTATTCATGCCCTTATGCAGTCCATTCCCACACTGGGGAGAGCCAGACTGTGAAACCCATACAATACTGTGGAAATGACACAATGTGACTTCTGAAGCTAGTTCATAAAATCACTGTGGCTTTTGTCTTGCTCACTTGGGGTCACTTGCTCTGGAGTAAGCCCACGCCATGTTGTGGGTACACTCAAGCCGCCTCGTGGGACTGAAGCCTCCTGCCCACAGCAGCGGGAGCGGCTAATGCTGGAAGCAGATGCTCCAGCCCCAGTCGAGCCTTCAGATGACTGCAGCCCTGGCCAACATCTTGACTATAATCACCAGCCAGAATCACCCTGTCAAGTATCTCCCAAATTGCCAACCCACAGAAACCGTGTGGTATAATGTTTGTTGTTTTCAGCCACTAGGTTTTGATGCACATGGCAATAGATAATGATACATTCAGAGAGGAGAAGTGACTTCCTAAGGTCACATGGCCAGACCAGGACTTATACACCAGTGCTCTTTTTCCTGGGGAAAGCAAAGGTGAGAGAGGCCTGGGGAGGGAAGAGAAGGCAGCTGAGGCTTTGGAGTCAGAAAGGTTGGAGTAAAATCCTAGCCCTGCCACCCTCATGCTGTGTGACCTCAGGCAAGTGACTCAACTACTTAGAGGCTCAGTTTGTTCATTTATAAAGTGGAGATAGCGATACTGACTTGAAATCTTGGTGCCAGGATTAAATGTCTGACCAAGGGCCTGGTACACAGCAGGTGCTCAATAAATGACACTGTTAGTGTTACTGTGGAGAATCTCCAGGAGCATCCTGGAGGGCCTCACAGCTTTCCCTCCTGTCCATGGGAAGGGGCACAAAAATCCCAGTTCTGGAGAGCCAATGCCCCTTTGCTTAGTTTCCAACCAGGCTTGATCTCGGGGTGTCCTGCTTGTGGGTGTGCATTGCTGGGGTCTACCCAGTGGCTGAGAAACCCTAATGTTGGTGCCTTGGAAGAGCAGGGAGATCTGGGGGTGTGATTTGGAGGAAGCCTGACATGGGTCCTGCTGATGAGAACCGGCGGAGGCCAAGGGTGACCCAGAGAAGCTTAAATGGAGAGTCCTCCCGCTTCCAAGGCTCCCAAGAAGGTTGCTCAGAAAAGGAGCATCTGTGGCCAGGCACGGTGGCTCTTGCCTGTAATCCCAGCACTTTGGGAGACCAAGGCAGGTGGATCACTTGAGATCAAGAGTTCAAGACCAGCCTGGCCAACATGGTGAAACTACTAAAAACACAAGAATTAGCTGAGCGCAGTGATCCACGCCCGTAATCCTAGCTACTTGGGAGGCTGAGCACAAGAATCGTTTGAACTCAGGAGGTGGAGGTTTTAGTGAGCCGATATCACGCCACTGCACTCCAGCCTGGGTGACAGAGTGAGACTCCATCTTAAAAAAAAAAAAAAAAAAAGGGCGCACCTGGACCCATCAAAGAAGAAGGCCGAGGCCTCCCCCTCTCTGATTTCCAACCTCCTACCTGCCTGCTGCTGCCTGGGGCAGAAAGAATTGTCGGCTAAGGGTATTCTGGGGCCACCTGGGACTTTGGTTCCCAGCTGTTGGGGAAGTCCCTGAATTTCCTGACCAAGCTGGGACCTCTGTCTTTTGGTGACATGGATTCCCCGTTCCTCTTGGACGGCTTCCTGCTGCGTTCACCTTCCTCACCTTTCCTCCAAGAAGCCCGCTGAGCTGAGATCATGCTAGCAAACACTGCTTGCTCCCTGTCTCCTGCAGCCCCAGGGGCTTGGCTTCCTTCCACAGCTTGCTCTGGAGGGCCCCTGTAACCCCACAACAAGGACTGCTGCTGCACCTTGCACAGAGCCTAGGGACTTCCCCTTTTGCTCTTCAAAGCACTTTCACACCGCCTGAAACCTGCGGAGGGCACCCAGGGGCTCTGTCCACTGCCTGCTCTTAAGAGTCCCATAATGGCTGTTTTCCTTGGCTGCTACCAGCCCAACTCCCTTGGGATCCAGTTGGCTCCCTGGCCACAAGATGTGCCCTTCTCTCCACTTGCAGCCATGCTTCAGCTACTTTCCTAGGTGCCCTGGGGGAATTCTGGTTCTCAGGAATACACAGTTTCCTGGGGCAGAAGGACGAATGAACCAGTCATTACGGTTAGGACACAATGACATCAGTTCTAGAATTGTGGCACAAAAAATGACAGAAACCACTTTTTGACTGGGAAGAGGGCTGGGGGGCAGGGGACCGTGCCAGGAAAGCAACAAGGAGGACGTGGCATTGGAACAGGTTAGAAAGATGATCAGGAGTCTATGTGCGTCTCAGGTGGAGGCCAGCGTGGGCCAAGGCTGGCAGGGGTGAGAAGGCTGCACATTTGGCTGGAGCATAGGTCCAGGAGAAGTAAAAAGGCACAAGGGAGAAGTCGGCCCCAGTGGGGCTGTGAGCGGACTTGTGCACCCTTGGATTTGGGTGACCCTGACCCAGGGGATCCACTGCTCTGTACCTTGGTTCTTTTCCTGCAAAATGGGCATAAAAGTAGGATCTTGTTCATGGAGTTTTTGTGAGGATACAAGAAACCAATGCCTGAAAACTCTTAGCACAAAATAAGCATTCAAAGGTAGCTGTTATTATGACCATAAATTGAATAATATAAGTTTCTACGTGCTGCAGGTCCTCTGCCCAAACCCACAGCATATCTCTGCAATGGTTCTGTACGTGGGAATGGCTTGGTGGAGAGATGTGTGCTAGAAAGGTCTCTTTGGAAACCCATGGAGGGAAGGATTTGAGGGAGAGGCAGATTTCCATGGCATCCATAGATTTATCTTTTTTAATGGATGTGCAATATTCCATTAGATGTACCACAATTTCCTTAACCATTTCTTGTTGTAACTCTCAGAGTATTTCAAATATGTATAAATAAATATATTAGGAAACATTACTGTGTTTGAAATACTCTGAGCGTTATTATAAATAACGCTCAGAGTATTTCAAATATTTATAAATATTTATTTATAAATGAATACATTATTTATAAATATTTGAAATAATGCGTGTATAGTTTTCTTTTTTCTAGTTTTCCAGTTAAGTTATTTCCTTAGTTTTTCTTCACTGAGGTGAAATTACTGAGCCACTCACAAGTAGTACACTTTTTTTTTTTTTTGGCTTTTGCTAAGAATTGCCATACTGCTTTCTGAAAAGGATTGTAACATTTACCAGCAGAGTATGAATGAGTATTCTGGTCTCACCACAACTTTGGGGTTTGATTTACCAAAATTGTTTTTCTAAAGCAAAAAAAAAAAAAGATGATTGAATAGATCTAAAAGGTTATCAAAGGTTGGTTGAATTTGCATTTCTTCAATTACTAGAAAGGCTAAACTTACAAAATTGTAATTGATTTTTATTTGTATTTCTCCTTGTGAAAGCTATTTTGATGCTATTGTTCATTTATTTATTCAAAACACCAGCCCTTCTCTTTCTTTCCCTCTCTCTCTCTCTCTCTCTCTCTTTTAATTAAACAAAAAATAGAGTTGGGTTTTGCTATGTTGCCTGGGCTGGTATCAAACTGGGCTCAAGTGATTCTCCAATCCTGGCCTCCCAAAGTGTTGGGATTACAGGCGTGAGCAATGTCACCCAGCTGCCAGCTCTTCTATAGTAGAAAGCTCTGGACTGGGAAGCAGGTGTCCTGGGTTCCTCCGTCCCTGTCTGGTTCTGTCACTATCACAGGCAGGTCACTTCCATAATTGCTTACCTCATTGTTTAACATAGTCCTAGTTCAAACAGCCTAAGATACTGGGCCTGGTACCTCCAGGGGAGAGTCTGGAAGTGGGTCTCTTGGGAAGGGACATGATGGAGCAATTTTCCCAAGTGGAGTCCAGTAGCTCGAGGAAGGTTGAGTGTGGGTGGTCAGTTGTGAAGACCTTGCTGGGGAGTTCCTGGTGGGAGGTTACCACTCCCACTCTGTAGGGCCTTCACCCGATGGAGGCCTGGTACCTTATAGGACAGACCAAGGCAGAGACAGAAACCAGAGGGTCCTGAGGCTATTCTGGGCTCAGGGAAAATGACTGGCCTATCCTTAATTAGAGCACCTAGAACTGCCTGCCTATTTCTGAGCCTTGGCTTTCACATCTGAAAACCAAACAAAATCAGTCAAAAGAACCCTTGACCTGTGGCCCACCCAGCAGATGCTCAACACAGATACATGGAATGTGGAATGAAGGGAGCAAAGAGAAGACCCCGGGGATGGGGATGCACTGGAAGGGAAAATTATTCACCAGCAAATGAGAACATAGTTACAAAGAGGCTTGAATCATTTCTCTTAGGTAAGAGTGCTAGCCACCTCCTATAGGAATAAAACTCTAAAGGATCAGGGGTCAGGGAAATCAAATGATCTATCATCCATCAGTCCCTCTCCAACATTCAGTCCATCGATCTACCCATCCACCCACCCATTTACCCACTCATCTGCTGCTCATCCATCCATCCATGCATCCATCCATTCATCTGTCTATCCATCCATCCATTCATCCGTCTATCCATCCATCTACCCATCCACCCGCCCATTTACCCACTCACTTGCTGCTCATCCATCCATCCATCCATCCATCCGTCCATCCATCCATCCATCTATCCATTCATCTACCCATTCATCCACCCACCCAACTACCTACCCACCCATCCATTTATTCACCTCTCCATCCTTCCATTTGCCCACCCAGCTACCCATCCAATCATCTATTCATCCATCCACTCATACACCCTTTCATCCATCCATCTACCCATCCACTTATTCCATCCATCCACCCACCTATCCATCCACCTATTCATCTACCCATTAATCCACCTGCTTATTCACCTATCCATTCACCCATCCATCCATCCATTCATCCATTCACCTACCCATTTACCCACCCACCTGCTCATCCATCCATCCATCCATCCATCCACCTATCCATCCATCTGCCTATCCATCCACCTATTCATCTACCCATTTATCCACCTGCTTATTCACCTATCCATCCATCCACCTACCCATTTACCCACCTGCCTGCTCATCCACCTGTCCATCCATCCATCCATCCATCCACCCACCCACCAATTTATCATCCACCCACTGATTCATTTTACGGCAAATGCTTATGAATGGGGATGGGTGGGTGATGGCTGCTTTTTCTGCAGTCTCCCTAGGCCAGTTGTCCCTTCCAAAGAATCTCAAGGGCATGGGAGAAGGTCCTGGCTAATTGTGTCAGGGACAGGAAACTGCTCACATTTCACCTTTTCTTGGGGCTGGAGTAGGGGTGGGGGCATTGGGACCCCCTTGGGGCCTCCTAATGTCATGTGAGTTCCCACTTCCAGGGCCAGAAGATGCCTGCCTCCGTCCCCCGCCCCACCCCAGCTCAGGTGCGGTAGGCGGCACACTTCCTAGAGCCGGGACCACTCGTTCAGTCAAATCGGGGCGGGCCATTCAAATAGAGGCGTGACTTTTCCTGAGTCATCTCTTCAGGGTTTAACCCTTTTTTCCTCTGCTTCTAAGTAGCTCAGTGTTCCTGGAACCAATTGGATAGGGGAGAATTAAGGCTGAACCCTCGGAGAAGGAGCAGCCACTTTTGAAGTGACTTCACGGTGCGCGTTTGGGTGCGGACTAGGTGGCAGCGGCGAGGGTGTGCGGGCGCCTGAGGTCCACGCTCGCGGCTGGGAGCCGCCAGGACCGCACGTGGGCGCCGTGAGCTTCCCACGCTTCCCGGGTCGGCGCGGGCCGCCAGCCCAGCCCCTGCCTGGCCCCGGGGATGCGCGCCCTCCGTGCCGCGCTGGGACTGCTGCTCCTGGGGGCGCTCCAAGCTTTCCCACAGGTAAGCGGATGACCGGCGCCTGGAGAAGCGCTGGCGGTCCGGAGCTCGGACAGTGTGAGGTGCGTGGGACTCAAGGAAGAGCACTCCTCGCTCGGTTCCCTGCCTAGCTGAGGTGAGGAGGCGAGGGTGACAAGCAGGGACACCGGAATACGCAAGCACCCACAGGTGGGAGGCTGGCTCAGGGGCCAGTGGGGGGCGCCTTCTCCACAACCCTCCCCCCCCGCATGGCTGGGACTGATTCATTCATTCAGTACATGACATAGGCATGAGGCTGCTCTTTGTCCGCCTACTTGCGGGCCTGTCGGGGTCCTGGGCAGATCAGGGGAGGCCTTGGGGGTGGTGGACCGGCTGGCCAGGTGGAACCTCCCTTGGCCATGGAAGGTTGGTCGTCCCCGCTGTGTTGTGTACGTGGTCCCCCTTTTGTCCCCTCCCTAAGCCGGCCACTGACTGTCAAGGGAGGGAGAGAGGGAGGGAGAGTTGGCTGTGGGTGAGTGGGGTGAGGGTGCAGGACCACCCAGATTAGCTTCCCCAACCCGCGTCCGGCACATCAACACTGTGGATTGAATTCGCTGGAGCACGTGGTGGGCATTTGCCCCTGGAAGAAGGTCAGTGGTGGGCTGAAGTCTATGTTGGGTTGCCTCAGAATTGAGTTTGGGGACAGCTTTAGGAAAACTGAGGACTTCACAGCGGCCAGCGCCAAATTAATCACTACAGGGACAACTCAAATTAACCAGGTGTGTTTCATGGAGCCCAGGGGCTGCTGGAGAGAGAGAGGGCCTCAGCTGACCCAGGACCCTGGTGGACCCCTGCATAGAACCACAGTAGGTGTGGGTGGATGCCTGCTGAATGATACAGAGGGAAAGGAAGCAGCAGGCTTTTGGTCCAGTGGTTGGTTGCAATGGGGGAGAGGGAGAACCCAGTTCCCCTTTAATCCTACAGGAAGAGAGGAATCCAGGCTATGGAGTTCAATTCTAGTCATCAACCTTAGGCAGTGGGAGGATAGTGGTGGAGTGGGCTTTAGGCAGGAGGGAGGATCTACACAGCAAAGGGGACAGCCAGATGCCCCCTTCCATCTCCAGTGGGCAATGTGAGGTGGTCCCCACTTCCTCCCCAGAAGGCGGAGGGGCAAAGCCCTGGCTAGAGACATCCTGTCCTGGCTCTGCAAGCCCTTACCTGGGGGAAGGTAGGAGTTTGAGGTGCCAAGGTCTTGGGGAGATAAAGGGAAGGAAGAGATGTAAGACGAGCTTGGGGGGGCTTTGCTGGTTTGGGAGGTGAAGCTCATGTGCTTCCTTTCTGTGGAGTGAAGCCTCCTCCACTTTTTTTTTTTTTTATGTTAGAGACAGGGTCTCACTCTGTTGTCCAGGCTGGAGTGCGATCATAACTCACTGAAGCCTAAACTCCCATACTCCTTTCCGTTTTTTTTTTTTTTTTAAGATGGAGTCTTGCTCTTGTTGCCCAGACTGAAGTACAGTGTCAAGATCTTGGCTCACTGCAACTTCCCACCTCCTGGATTCAAGTGATTCTCCTGCCTCAGCCTCCCTAGTAGCTGGGATTACAAATATGTATCATGACACCTGGCTAATTTTTATATATTTAGTAGAGATGAGGTTTCACCATGTTGGTCAGGCTGGTCTCGAACTCCCAACCTCAAGTGATCCTCTGGTCTCAGCTTCCCAAAGTGCTGGGATTACAAGTGTGAGTCACCGTACCCAGCCTCCCATACCCCTTTTTAAATAAAAATGCTATATATTTAATTGCACAAGGAATATGTAAATGTATCCTCAAAGCAAAATTATAAACACTACTGATAAAGCCAAGTCTCTTGACACCTCCTCGTCCTGATCCCTTCAAAGATGTAACCACCATAACTGATTTGGCGTGTTTCCCTTGCAGACCTTTATAAATGAATGTCCATATTTATATTGTTTTTATAGAACTTATATATAGAATTTTTCATATACTATACCTTATGGTATATATGGTTATTCATTCGGCTTTATGATGTCTATGGGACATCTTGGTGAGCTTTCCATGATGAAATTTACAGATTCTCTGCCAAGGTTTTAAAATGCCACGTGGTCTTTTACCAAGTGGGATGTTTCATAGTTTATTTATGTCCTGGATGGTTGGGTGATAAGGTTTTCACCATTATTCTTTATTTGTTGGTGTGCTATTACAATGCACAGCCCTATATGGGTGCTTTTGGAAATGAATGTGTGTGATTCTTTCCTAGACAAGAGGCTGAGAAGAGAATACTGAGGTTGCAGGGTGAAAGTGCATTGAATTTGAAAGACACTACTGAGCTGCCTTCCAGGGTGGCTGGACAATTTACCCTCCCATTAGCAGCGCAAGAGAGTAGTAACTTTCCCACATCCTAACCGACATTTGATCTTATCAGCATTTTAATTTTTCTCAATGTGATTAGTGAAAAGGGTTTTATCCTAGTTGCATTAATTTGCTTTTCTCACCTGCTGGGGAAGCTGAGCGCCTCTCTGGGCTCAGGCAATAGGCCATTTCTTGGCACAAGTCAGGGTGTCCTTGGGGAAGGGGCTGCCTGCTCAACACAGTACTCCCTTTGGCCTCTCAACACTTCTTCCACTTCTGTTTTTCCCAGTAAAGGTTTAGGAAGCTCATTATTTAAAAAAAAAAAAAAAAAAATCCCAAATTAGGGCTTGAATTTCCTTGAGTTTAAAAGTCTTTCTTTATTTTTTTGAGGCAGAGTCTCGCTCAGCTGCCCAGGCTGGAGTGCAGTGGCACTGCAACCACCCTCTTCTGGGTTCAAGTGATTCTACGGTCTCAGCCTCCCAAGTAGCTGGGACTACAGGCATCCGCCATCAGGCCTGGCTAAGTTTTGTATTTTAGTAGAGGGGTTTCATCATGTTGGCCAGGCTGGTCTTGAACTCCTGATCTCAGGTGATCTGCCTGCCTTGGCGACCCAAAGTGCTAGGATTACACATCGGTCTAAAAATCTCCCCATTTTTTTTTGAGACCGTCTTACTTTATCTCCCAGGCTGGAGTTCAGTGACACGATCTCAGCTCACTGCAACCTCCGCCTCCCAGGCTCAAGCGATTCTCCTGCCTCAGCCTCCTGAGTAGCTGAGATTACTGGCGCCCACCACCACGCCTAGCTAATTTTTATATTTTTGGTAGACATGGGGTTTCGTCACATTGGCCAGGCTAGTCTTGAACTCCTGGCCTCAAGTGATCCACCTGCTTGGGTCTCCCAAAGTGCTGGGATTACAGGTGTGAGCCACCGTGCCCATCCTGAAATTCTTTTTTCTTCTCTATTTGATTTTTCCCAAGACTCCATCATTTTTCGCCTGGTACTCTGAGGCAGGAATGCTTTCTTGCTAGCTGTCACCATCTGGGAAAGAACCTCTGACGATTCATATCACTGTCTTGCCCGATTCTGTTTTTGTAATATTACCCAGGATTTACTAGTGCATATCTGCAGAGAAAAATTTATTTCCCCCTATCTCCATCCTTTTCATCCAGGCACCACGGGGTGGGGTTGGGGGCGGGGGAAGCCCAAGCCTTCTTGTGAACTCTGTAGACTTAGAATTCCCCCAACATCATGTTCCTTGCCAGTCAGTACTAAGGCCAAACAAGCCTTCCTCCCACATCCGTGTACCCCCAATTCCAGCCAGATGTAAGCTGGTTTGCTCTGGGTTAATGTTCAGGCTGGGACCCAGAAGATTCTCATCAATGAATCTTAGCTGGGGCTGGACGAGGTGGCTCATGCCTGTAATCCCAGCACTTTGGGAGGCCAAGGTGCGCAGATCACTTGAGGCCAGGAGTTTGAGACCAGCCTGGCCAACATGGTGAGACCCCTCTACCACCGACCGTCCCCATCTCTACTAAAACTACAAAAATTGGCCGGGCATGGTGGTAGGCACCTATAATCCCAGCTACTTGGGAGGCTAAGGTAGGAGAATCGCTTGAACCCAGAAGGCAGAGGTTGCAGTGAACCAAGATCGAGACACTGCACTCCCATCTGGGTGACAGAGTGAGACCGTGTCTCAGAGAATTTTAGCGGGGGTGATAGAAAAGCTCTATGTGTCACTCCTCCACCTAGTGTTTTAACTTTAAAAGCTTAGCTAGTTACCCTATAGAGTGGAATGTTAATGGTGGAATTTCAGGGAGTGGCAAAAGGGCGGGAGAGATTTTCTGGTTTTGTTTGCAAAGAGGACATTTCTAGGGATGCTCAAATCCTTCTGGGAAGCAGGATGAGGGGACCTGGAGAGGAGGGGACTCTGAAGGAGTGGAAGGAGGGGCTGGCTTGTCTTAATCAAGGCCATCCCTTCCTGGGGCGGCACTAGCACTCTGGGGTCTGGGAGCCGCCTTACTCAGCTTGAGAGCAGTGAGTGCCGGAAGGAGGGGCATTTACTGTAAGTTTCTGCTTCTGCTCCCACTCATATCTGACTTAGACTCGTTTCTTGAGTAAATTGTGATTCATTCTAAGGTTTGCATACTCCCTCATCACGCTTCTTCACATCAGGACAATCATCAGAAGGAAAATGGGGCTGAAGGATATCTGTGTCTGGGTCGGGGGAGCCCGGGAGGCTCGAGGGTCCTTGGCACAGACGGCTGGTTCAGCCCAGCCTGGGCCAGCTTGTCGGGGCCGCTGCACTGACTTTGCGGGTGGCCCATCTGGGATGACGGTTCTCACTTCCCAGCAAGGATTCAGTGCGGAGGCTCAGAGGTGGGGGAGGGTCTTGCCCGCAGTTCCAGGACTGATTGGGGTAGGGCCCGCCTGAGCCAGACTAGACATGCAGAATGTCAAACAAGGCAGCTCTGGGCCACACCACTTCTCGTCTCTCTCTTCCCTCCCAGGTCCACCCAGGGGATACTGAGGTGGGAGTGGGAGGGGGACCTCCTTCTAGTATCTACAGTTAAAACCACTGGGCATTCTTGTGGCCTCGCTGGTGGGGAGGGACTTTTTATACATGGCTCCGTCTGGTTACTCCTTGCCTGCATAAGTCCTTTGGTGACACTGATGCAAGTATTCACACACGCACATGCATTCTGCAGATCTGAAATAAGCAGCTGTTCTGAGCCAGGCATGGCTCCAGGGACTGTCATTCAGCCTCTGCTCATATGCCCCCAGTGACAGGATGCTTGCTCCTTCTTGAGGCAGCTCATGCCATCCTGGGTTAGCGCTGGCATTTAGATGATCTTCATGATATGCTGAAATCTAGGGTTTTTTTTTTTTTTTTTTTTTTTTGAGACAGAGTCTTGCTTTGTTGCCTGGGCTGGAGGGCAGTGGTGTGATCTCAGCTCACTGCAACCTCTGCCTGCCAGGTTCAAGCGATTCTCCTGCCTCAGTCTCCTGAGTAGCTGGGACTGCAGGCACACACCACCATGCCTGGATAATTTTTTGTATTTTTAGTAGAGATGGGGTTTCACCATGCTGGCCAGGCTGGTCTTGAACTCCTGACCTTGTAATCTGCCCACTTCAGCCTCCCAAAGTGCTGGGATTATGAGTGTAAGCCACTGTGCCCAGCCTTTTTTTTTTTTTGAGATGGAGTTTTGCTCTTGTTGCCCAGGCTGGAGTGCAATGGTGCCGTCTTGGCTCACTGCAACCTCCGCCTCCCGGGTTCAAGTGATTCTCCTGCCTCAGCCTCCTGAGTAGCTGGAAGTACAGCTGTGTGCCACCACACCCGGCTAATTATTGTATTTTTAGTAGAGATGGGGGTTTCACCATGCTGGCCAGGCTGGTCTCAAACTCCTGACCTCATGATCCACCTGCCTCAGTCTCCCAAAGTGCTGGGATTACAGGTGTAAGTCACTGCACCCAGATTTTTTTTTTTTTTTTTGAGATGGAGTTTTGCTCTTGCTGCCCAGGCTGGAGTGCAATGGCGCCGTCTCGGCTCACTGCAACCTCCGACTCCCAGGTGTAAGTGATTCTCCTGCCTCAGGTTCCTAAGTAGTTGGGATTACAGGTGTGCTACCACACCGGGCTAATTTTTGTATTTTTAGTGGAGACAGGTTTCACCATGCTGGCCTTGAACTCCTGACCTCAGGTGATCTGCCCGCCTCAGCCTCCCGAAATGCTGGGATTACAGGTGTGAGCCACTATACCCAGCCTGAAATCTAGTTTTGAAAATGAGTCATCTCTCTGTTCCTCGGAAGTGTCTCTGACGATGTGAAGACTGTGATCTTGGGTCCCCAGAGTCTCTGTCAGTCACACACCTGTCCTCCAACATTTATTCTTCCTGTAGCATGAGCTCAAGGCTCCTCATCTGACTGTTCTCTTCATTCATTCCACACACATTTATTGAGCACCTTCTGTGTGCCAGGGAGCACTCTGGGTACTGCATCCCTGCACTGTATAGCCAGGTCTCTGCCCCATGGATCTGACATTTGGCAGGGGTGACAGTAAACAGACTGCTGCTAGTTGGAATGAGAGGATTAGAATCCTGTAGTGTGAGAGAGACAGGTGGCTGCCTTAGATGGGGAAAATAGGACATCTTCTTGCAGACGGTGACATACATGAGAATGAAAAGAGGGAGACAGCCAGTGAGAGATTAGCAGATGAGCATCTGGGCCCAGGGGACAAAAGCCCCAAGAAGCAGGGGGAACAGGAAGGAAGCCGGTGTGGCTAGACTGAAGTGGGTGAAGAGGAGTGGTCAGAAGGTGTCAGCAAAGTTGGTAGATTGTGCAGACCTTTGTGGACTGCGGTGAGGTTTTTGGCAGGGGTATATTTAAAGCTCCCTCTGCCTGCTGTGGAGGGTAGGGGGTCGGGGGAGCAGGCAGGATGGGAGCAGGAAGCCAGGTCATTGTAGTGATCCAGGGGAGGAGTGAGCAGAGATGGGAATGTGCTTCTTTTCTTCTTTCTTCTTCGCCTCCTCCTCCTTGTCCTTCTTTTTTTCTTTATGTAGAGACAGGGTCTCGCTATGTTGCTCCGGTTGATCTCAAACTTCCTAGGCTCAGGTGATCCTCCGCCTCAGCCTCCTATGTGCTGGGATTACAGGCGTGAGCCACTGTGCCCAGCTAGAAGGTGCTTTCAAGATAGGATCAACAGGACCCGTGGATGGGTCCGGTGGGAGCGCAAAGGGCAGGAGGGAAATCAGGGATCTTGTTCATATTTGGCAGCTCAGCATCTGGCTGCATGGAGGTGTCATTCTGGGAGGCAGGTGTTTTGGAGAAAAGTTCTATTTTGCCCATGTTCAAGTGTAAGTGGGGGCTGGGTGTTGGAGTATGGAGCTCTCAACAGTGTTCAAGACCCTGATATGGATCTCTGGGTAGCAGAGTCGACTGCAGAATTTCTGGTGCCACCTGGGCCAGAGACCACTCCCCAGTAGACTCACCTTACTTCTATTAATCTAGCCCAAAACCCCATTTTTTTGCCGCCTACATTATCCTGTTCTTTCCACCACAAGCATAGGCTGTTTTATTCAACCTGGTTATAGTGTGTGCTAGTTTTCTTTTGCTGCTATAACAAATTAGCACACATTTGGTGGCTTAGAACAGCATGAAGGTATTGCCTTATAGCCCTGGTGGTCAAAGATCTACGACAAGTCTGTAATACCAGCACTTTGAGAGGCTGAGGTGGGCAGATTCCTTGGGGCCAGGAATTTGAGACCAGCCTTGCCAACATGGCAAAACCCCATCTCTGCTAAAAATACAAAAATTAGCTGGGTGTGGTGGTTTGTGCCTGTAATCCCAGTTACTCGGGAGGTTGAGGCACAAAAATTGCTCGAACCTGGGAGGCAGATGTTGCAGTGAGCTGAGATTATGCCACTGTACTCCAGCCTGGGTGACAGAGCCAGACTGTCTCAAAAAAAGGAAAAAAGTATATGATAAGGCAGTGGAGCTATGTTTTCCTTCTGGATATGCTGTGGCAAAATGTTTCCTTGCCTTTTTTTTTTTTTTGAGACAGAGTCTTACTCCGTCACCAGGCGCCAGGCTGGAGTGCAGTGGCGTGACCTTGGCTCATTGCACCCTCCGCCTCCCGGGTTCAAGCAATTCTCCTGCCTCAGCCTCTGGAGTAGCTGGGACTACAGGCACACACCACCACGCTTGGCTAATTTTTGTATTTTTAGTAGAGACGGGGTTTCTCCATGTTAGCCAGTATTGTCTTGATCTCTTGACCATAATCTGCCCGCCTTGGCCTCCCAAAGTGCTGGGATTACAGGCGTGAGCTACTGCGCCCAACCCTTTTATTTCTTGAGACAGAGTCTCGCTCTGTCGCCCAGGCTGGAGTTCGGTGGCATGATCTCTTGGCTCACTGCAGCCTCCGCCTCCTGAGTTCAAGTGATTCTCCTGCCTCAGCCTCTCAAGTAGCTGGGACTACAGGTGCCCGCTCCCACGTCCAATTAATTTTCGTATTTTTAATAGAGACAGGTTTCACCATGTTCAGCAGGCTGGCCTCGAACCCCTGGTCTCGAGTGATCCACCTGCCTTGGATTCCCAAAGTGCTAGGATTACTTACGGGTGTGCGCCACCACGCCAACTAATTTTTGTGTTTTTAATAGAGACAGCGTTTCCCCATGTTGGCCAGGCTGGTTTCGAACTCCTGACCTCAGGTGATCCACTTGTTTCGCCCTCCCAGAGTGCTGGGATTACAGGCGTGAGCCACTTCTGAGAGACAGTAAAGCATTTGGTTAAAGGTACGAACTTTTCTGTCAGCCTGTCAAGGTTATCCCTTGCTTCTCACAGCAGATGGTGACCTTGAGCAAGTTCACTTACCTCTGTGTGCCTCAGTTTCCCCATCTATAAAATGGGATAATAACAGTAGCTACCTTGTATTGTTGGGCTGGTGTAAGGATGACATGAGTTAGTATGTGTCGAGTGCTGAGAGCGGCTCCTGGACACAGTGAGTGCTGTGTAAATAAAGGTGAGCCATTATTAGGTGCCTGTCGT
The DNA here is from genome assembly GCA_963574635.1 of Cheracebus regulus. Taxonomy (NCBI): domain Eukaryota; kingdom Metazoa; phylum Chordata; class Mammalia; order Primates; family Pitheciidae; genus Cheracebus; species Cheracebus regulus. Next base: position 16,892 of record CAUYQU010090553.1, read on the forward strand.
ATACTGGGCACTGTGGATGCAGCCATGGAGATGAACCAGTTCCAGTCCTTGCCGTCGATGGGTGGCAGTGTGGGAAGGGGAAGACAGAGGAGAGAGTGGCCAGTACCGTGTGGGGGACTGTCTGGGGCCTGCAGGAGTCCAGAGGAGAGGACCCATCTTCACTTCCACCTGGGTCAGTCGGGGGAAGGCTTTTGCGGGAGGCTCCAGAGTTTGCAAAGATGAGGCTCTGAGCCACAGATGGTGCCATTGTCCTCGCCAGCTTTGCCCAGGGCTCTGAGGCAGCAGAAGGGGTCAGAGATCAAACAGCACATCAGTGCTGGTGGTTGGGGCAAGCCTGAAGCCTGCTTTGGAAGCCCCACCCAGCAGGTTTCTTTTGGGTCTTCCAGTGGGCTGAGAACTCCTAGAAGCATCACCCACAGCTTCATCTCAGCAATCAACTTTCTTATTTTTTTTTGAGATGGAGTTTTGCTCTTGTTGCCCAGGCTGGAGTGCAATGGCACAATCTCGGCTCACCGCAACCTCCACCTCCCAGGTTCAAGGGATTCTCCTGCCTCAGTAATCTCAGTAGCTGGGATTACAGGCACCCGCCACCATGCCTGGCTAATTTTTTTGTATTTTTAGGAGAGATAGGGTTTCTCCATCCTCCCCTCCCCTCCCCTTTTCTTTCCTTTTGGACAGAGTCTTGCTCTGTCACCCAGGCTGGAGTGCAGTGATGAGATCTTGCCTCACTGCAACCTTTGCCTCCCAGGTTCAAGCCATTCTCCTGCCTCAGCCTCTCAATGGCTGGGATTACAGGTGCCTGCCACCACATCCAGCTAATTTTTTTTTGCATTTTTAGTAGAGACAGGGTTTCACCGTGTTGGTCAAGCTGGTCTCGAACTTCTGACCTCAAATAATCTGCCTGCCTCGGCCTCCCAAAGTGCTGGGACCTCAGGCGTGAGCCTCCGCGCCTGGCCCACTACATTTTCCTTCGCAGCTGCCATGGTTCTGTGGCGGCTGTTGCTGGCCGGGAATGTACTTTGTGGTTTCTACCCCGTCTGAGCTGTAGCTAAGGATGCAGCTCTCTAACACTACCTTCGGCCCTGGAACCTTCAGGATCCCTGCAGTCTGAGCAATTGGCTCATGCAGCTGGCACGGGATTTCCGTGGGGGCAGGAGGGATTTCTCGGTGGGAAGTAAGGATTGAGCAGTTGCTGAATTTGGACTCAAGACATGACCTTGCTAAAATGGACTCGCTTGTCCCCATCCTGCCCACCTCCCCCACGTGAATGGTCCTGAACCCTTTAAAGGTTCCCTGGTAACAAAGGCAACATTTCCCAAAGTCACTGTCTGGCAATGGCAGTTCTGAGAAATAACGGTTCTATGGCCAAGGAAGTTTGAGAAACATAGCACATTTTTCTGACCAGCCCCCAAACCCTTCCTTGGAGAATCAGAAAGTAAGCATATCAAAGGCTCTGAGAGGACCAGTGATCTAAAATGGAAACCTCTCAAATGGACTCCAGTGATGGTTTTTGTTTGCTTGCTTATTTATTTATTTATTTATTTATTTATTTATGAGACAGGGTCTCATTCTGTCACCCAGGCTGGAGTGCAGTGTTGCAATCATAGCTCACTGTGACCTCCAATTCTTAGGCTCAGACAATCTTCCCACCTTAGTTCCTGAGTAGCTGGGATTACTGGCACCTGCCACCATATCCAGCTAATTAAAAAAAAATTTTTTTTTTATGCTGGGTGCAGTGGCTCATGCCTGTAATCCCAGCACTTTGGGAGGCTGAGGTGGGTGAATCACTTGAGGTCACGAGTTTGAGACGTGGTGAAACCCCATCTCTACTACCCAGGCGTGGTGGCGCATGCCTGTAATCCCAGCTACTTGAGAGGCTGAGGCAGGAGAACTGCTTGAACCCTGGGAGGTGGAGGTTACAGTGAGCTGATATTGCACCACTACACTCCAGCCTGGGTGACAGAGCGAGACTCAGTCAAAAAAAATTTTTTTTATAGAGACAGGGTCTTGCTGTGTTGCCCAGGCTGGTCTTGAACTCCTGGGCTCAAACAATCCTGTTGCCTCGCCCTCCCAAAGTGCTGGGATTACAGATGTGAAGCACTGTGCCTGGCCTTGTTTTTTTTTTTTTTTTTTGCCTGTCATCTGTTACCTTCCTGTAGTTCCAGCGTTTGATAAAATGCTAACTGGGAAATAACAGTGAAGAACTTCTGTGCTCATCTCTTTTTCTGACTCTCTCTTCTGCCTCCCTCTTGCATTTTTAAGTTCTCTTAAACTGCACTGGGCCCAGCTGGATAATCCAGGAGAATCTCAAGGTCAGCAGGTTCGCAACCTCAATGCCATCTACCGCCCTGATTCCCCTTTGCCATGTAAGGTGACATATACGAGCACATATATGAATAAATGTTGGAAATAGATGCTAGATGTCGCAAAGAAAAATTAGTACTGGGACAAAGGATCTTTCAGCAATGCAATTTTTACTCCTGGACTGCAAGAAGGGTACCCTCACTAGCCATCATGCCACAAGAGTACAATGAACAAAGGAAAACAGAAAAATTTATTCCTTATGTATTTGGAGTCATCCTTACTGCTGTGTCTGATCTCCATTGGCTAGAGACAGACCTCACAATCTAAACTAAAACCCAATTGGCTAACAACAACTTAACACTTTTTAAAACAGGTAAAGGCAATGGAGAGCTGGGACATGCCTGTGAGCACATCCAGCACAGATATCTTGATTAAAGTGCAAGGACATAGAATGTACTACGTGACTATAAGCATGGCATGTCTAATAGCTACATAGGATAGGGCTTAACAAAGTTATTAGCACACTTATTCTCTAACAAGAAAGGAAACTTTATAAAAGAGCTTTTCTACTTCCCGCAATATATCAGCCTAGGTCCTGGGGATTGGGAAGTGGTCATCTTTAGGGGGCGCTATTCTGCTGAGCACAGACCCCTTCTCATGTTCTCCTTCCATCCCACATGACAGTAGGCACCCAGTGAGAATGATATGACTCTTGCTAACTGGCAGAGCAGGAGCGTCACCATCTTGGACAAGCGTCACCATATTAAGTTCTCCTTGATTAGAAACCGCCTAAATCCAGCCCCAAAACGTCAGCCTAATGGCTAATGTCAGCATGACCATAAACCACAATGACATCTCCAACCAGAAATATTCCAAACCTAAGATAAACACCCCCATCCGACCAGAGACGTTCCAACCCCGCAGTAAAACTCTGCCCTACACAGGAATATTCCTAGCCTGCGATAAGGTCCCCCTCCCAGAACCTTTAAATACCTTAGTCTGTAAGAGAAACTGCTTCTGACCTTTGAAATTAGCCCGAAGCCCCTCTCAGCTTTATCCTCCAGAATAAACCTATCTTTGACTGTTAAGCCATTTTTCATGTTTTTTTCTTCTTTCTTCAACTCTTACATAAACGTCGTCTCCAGGTGCTCGCCTGTCCCTGAGGTTCCTTCCAGCCAGGGACTCCAGGCTCCATCCTCTGTGGCTGTTTCTGTGTCCACTGTCTTTGGGTTTTATCTCCAACCCTCGGGCCAGGCAGCCTGGGTCCCTGCATGCTCTTCCTCAGCTGTGCGGGAACTGGGGGAAGCTCAACTCGGCACCTGCTCGCAGGTGGGACAACCGTGAGAGGTGCTGGCTGTAGCCAGGGAGGGACTGTGTGTACCTGTGGGTGTGTTTAAAGAGGGGGAGGAGGATGACTTCAGTTTCAGGTAGTCTCTTGGTCTGGAGGTCAAGTGAGCACTCAGTGTGGGGAGAGGGGTTCAGAGTCCCACAGAATTAGGAGGTGACCGAGTCCAGCGTGTGGTGGGGTAGTCTAGTGGTTGCTTAGGAGTGGGAGTGTGGCGGCAGAAGCATAGGCCTCTAAAATGTCCATACATTCTATTTTGTTAATTTGGGACAGGGTCTCACTCTGTCACCCAGGCTGAAGTGCAGTGGCCCAACCATGGCTCAAGTGATTCTCCTATCAGCCTCTCCAGTAGCTGGGACTACAGATGCATTCCACCATGCCTGGCTAATTTTTGTACCTTTTGTAGAGACGGGTTTTCTTCTTTCCCATGTTGCCCAGGCTGGTCTCAAATTCCTGAGCTTAAGTGATCCTCCTGCCTTAGCCTCCCAAAGAGCTGGGATTATAAGCGTGAGCCACTGTGTGCAGCTGAATGTTCACACATTCTAATCCTTGGAACCTGTCACTATGGATCTTGAGACAGGGAGATTATCCTGGATTATTAGGGCAGGCCCAATCTAATCACATGAGACCTTAAAAGCGAGAACCTGGCCGGGCACGGTGGCTCAAGGTGCTGTAATCCCAGCACTTTGGAGGCTGAGGTGGGCGGATCACCTGAGGTCGGGAGTTCAAGACCAGCCTGACCAACATGGAGAAACCCCTTCTCTACTGAAAATACAAAATAACCCAGGCATGGTGGCACATGCCTATAATCCCAGCTACTGGGGAAGCTGAGACAGGAGAATCCCTTGAACCTGGGAGGTGGAGGTTACAGTGGGCTGAGATCGCACCATTGAACTCCAGCCTCAAAAAAACTCTCTCAAAAAAACAAAAAAACAACAAAAAAAAACCCAAAAAAAAACAACCCTTCCTGGCTGCATTAGAGAGAGATGATAGAGGTGAAGAGAGAGATGTGATTCGAGAAGGACTCAGCCCACCATTGCCGGCTTTGCAGGTGGAGTAAGGGGGCATGAGCCAAAGGATGCCACAGTCCCTAGAAGCAGGAAACAGCCCTTAGTTGGCTGTCGGCAAAGAAACAGGGCCTCAGTCCTACAACCGCAAGGAACTGAATTCTGCCAACAACCTTAGTGAGCAAGGAAACCGAGAGTCCCCTAGAGCTTCCAGTAGGCACACAGCCCATGACCTGGATGGGGGTGATCAGAGAGTGCTCCCCAGAGGAAGCGTCACTCATGAGTGAGGTCCTGAGGATGAACGGGGGTGCACTGAATTCAGGGACTGAGGCGGGCAGGGGAACAGCACACACAGGCTGCCGCAGGGAGTGGGGTGCCCATGGGGTGACAGTGACAGAGGCTGGTGGGAGAGAGCACCCTGGGCTTCACAGGTAGGCAAGGAGGGCAGGGCCTCTTGAGCCCTGTTAAGACTTTGGGTTTTTTTTTGTTATTGTTGTTAATATGAACCGTTTCATGAATTTGCGTATCATCCTTATGTAGGGGCCATGCTAATTTCTGTATTGTTCCAATTTTAGTATATGTGCTATCGAAGCAAACACAAGACTTTGGGCTTTATTCACAGCTGGGTTGGAAGCCACCTGAGGGTCTTCAATAGGATGGAGGGGAAGCCAATGGTGTTTTCAAAAGATCGGTCTGGTGTCTGCACTGTGAGCTGGGTGGGGGGATGGGTGGATGAGAGGAGACCCTCAGGAGGCCACTGTCAAGTCCAGATGGCGGGAAGGTGAGGAAGAGATGGTAGTTTTGGAGGCAAAACTGCAGGTTACATAGACAGAACTAGTGATAGGTTGGGGAGGTTGGGGGCCAGGGAGAAGCAAGCATTTCAAAAAGCAGTCAGTCTCAGCCAGGCACAGTGGCTCACGCCTGTCATCGTAGCACTTTGGGAGACTGAGGTGGGTGGCTCATTTGAGGTCAGGAGTTGGAGACCAGCCTGGCCAACATGGTGAAACCCTGCCTCTGCTAAAAATACAAAAATTAGCCAGGTGTGGTGGCAGGTGCCTATAATCTCAGCTACTTGGGAGGCTGAGACAGAATTGCTTGAACCTGGGAGGTGGAGGTTGCAGTGAGCCGAGATCACGCTACTGCACTCCAGCCTGGGCAACAGAGCGAATATTCTGTCTTTAAAAAAAAAAAAAGCAGTCTCAAGGAAAGTGGGAACAGGGGTCTCAGAGCCCTGGACTACAGCGCCCCCCACACCAGGCAGCGGAAGCTGGCAGATCAGAGCATGTGCCAAATCCTGGCTCTAACACTGCCCACCTGTGTGACTTCAGGCAGATTCTCAATGTCCTTATGTCTCAGTCTCCCCATCTGTAAAATGAGTTGGCAGTTGTTGGCTACTAGAATTACTTTTGCTACGGAAAGCAAACTGTTCTAGCATTTGCGCTTTTTCTGCTCTGCTTCCGTTAGGCTAGCGCATCTCAAACTCCCTGGGGCTCTTGTTAAAATGCAGATTCCAGTTAGGCAGGTCTTGGGTTCTGCATTTTGAGAAAGTTCCCAGGTGGTGCCCATACGGCTGGCCCAGGGCCTCACCTTGAGTAATAAGGTGTCAGGGTGCACAGTGGTGGAGATCCCCGGGAGATGGGGAGGGGAGAGGTACTTACCTCTCTGGCTCTGCCCAGCTCTGGCCCCTTTGGGGATTTTGCATTTGATCGGACTCTCCAAGCCCCCTACAACTTCTAGACTCATCTCCCGCAGGTACGGTCTGGCTGAGACCAGGTGGGGCTTTTTGAAAGTGATCTTAACAGGGTTTGTAGGGAAAACCAAACCAACCTGAAAATAGACAGGCCTAGAAATGGTAAGGTTTTAGCTGCCCTCTTCATCTTGATGCTGCAAAGGTGGGGCCAAGGGTCCCCAGCTGCACAGCTCACTACCTTGTGGACGCCTCGTTTTGCCTTGAACCTGCGGGAAACTCCACCCAAAAGCCCCCCATCTCCAGTCATTGGGCTTCCCCCTCCCACTGTTCACTTCCTGACCCCTCCTTCCTTCCCGGGCAGGGGCCAGAACACATCCTAGCTCCCTCTCCCTCTTCCCCAGGGCAGTAGGAGCTGACGAGCCAGGCAGGGTGGCCTTGGAAATTCACAGGGCCAGACTTCTCGGGGCGGCTGCAGATACCTGGGCCGCTGCCTCCTCCACCAGGAGCTGGGACTGTGAAGAGCCTGTGTGAGGGGAAGGGGTAGGGGAAGGGGTGCCCCTTCCTCGCTCAGCCCCCCATGGAAAATGGGGTCCCAAGTCCTCTGCTCCTCCGTTCATGGGGCTCTGAGAGGCACAGGCTGCACATCCCAGCTGACATCCCACGGCCCCTCCGCATAGCGAGAGGACTGCCCTCTCATGGTAAGCTATGGATTTACAGAGAATTATTGTTGAAAAGAAGCTGCCACCTCCCAGCATTTGGTGTCCTTGAGACGCTATTTACATATGTGGCTTTGTATGTCTGCGTTCTCTTTTTACGTATACACATATGATTATCACTATTTTTTTATTTTTCTATTTTTTTTTTGAGGGGTTCACTCTGTTGGTTAGGCCGGAGTGCAATGGCATGATCTCGACTCACTGCGGTCTCCGCCTCCTGGGTTCAAGGGATTCTCCTGCCTCAGCCTCCTGAGTAGCCAGGATTACAGGCATGCACCACCACGCCTGGCTAATTTCTGTATTTTCAGTAGAGACGGGGTTTTGCTATGTTGGCCAGGCTGGTCTCGAACTCCTGACCTCAGGTGATACGCTGGCCTCAGCCTCCCAAAGTGCCGGGATTACAGGTCTGAGCCACTGCACCCAGCCAAGACAATCCCAGTTTTGCTGGCAACATCCAAAGCTTCATAATCAGGAGCCAGTGGAACACACACCTTCTTCTCTCCGCCAGGCCGAATCGGGGTGCTGGCCTCGGCCACGTGCGTGCCCTAGAGCTTCTTCACGCCTGTTGGATCTGGTGCTTGTTGACTTTAACATCCACAGTGAGCACAAGTGTGTTGTCTTCTATCTTCTTCATGGCAGACTTGGTGGTCAGCGGGGACTTGATGACAGCAGAGTGGTCAAGCTTGTTTCTCCTGGGGGTACTATTTTGAGGATATTTGGGCTTTTAAAATTTATTATTTTTATTTATTTATTTTTTTGAGACAGAGCTTCGCTCTTGTTGCCCAGGTTGGAGTGCAGTGGTGCAAATATCAGCTCACTGCAGCCTCTACCTCCTGGGTTCGAGCGATTCTCCTGCCTCGGCCTCCCGAGTAGCTGGGATTACAGGCGCCTGCCATCACTCCCGGCTATTTTTTTTTTTTTTTTGTATTTTTAGTAGAGGCAGGGTTTCACCATGTTGGCCAGGCTGGTCCCGAATTCCTGGCCTCAAGTAATCTGCTTGCCTCGGCCTCCTAAAGTGCTGGGATTACAGGCATGAGCCACCACGGCTGGCCCTGGGCTTTTTTATTTTAAAGATGGGTAGGCTGTGACCCAGAGATGGGAGAGAGCTGGGGACACGAAACTCAAATCTCCTCTCTGCACTTAGTTGCTGTGTGACCTTGGGCAGGTGGCTACACCTCTCTGGGCTTCAGTCTCCTGGTCTGTAACATGGGGTAGTGATCTGGCCCCAAAGAGCTGGGAGTATGTAAAGGAGGGGTTGTGTGAAAGCAGGTACCCAAGGCTAGACTTGGGGGAGCAATGTGCAATGCCACGGGCTCCCCATTCTCTGCATTCCCTACTCCCCCATTGAGCCAGGTGTGGTGGCAGGAGAGAAACAAAGCAGCCAGAGTCCCCCCACTGTGCCCCAGCAGAGTGAGCAGGACCTGGGGCCATGGTCCCTGTAGACTCCATAGCTGTCAGTGAAATGAGCAGGCAGGTCAAGAGGGGAGACCCAGGACGAGGACTCAGAATGTTCCCACACTCAGCAGGCCTAGCATGTGAGCCCTCACCCCTCCAGCCAGCCCCAGGTGCAGGCTGCTGGGCTCCCTTGGTGAGATGCTGTGGCTTAGGAGCACGTCAGGGGCCCTGGCAATTTCTCCGCCATCTGGAGAGGCTCCCAGGAGCCTCCTGGTGACTTGAGAGAGGATACCCTCCTCCCTGGACACACACCTTCCCTATTGGAGAGAGGAAGGTGTCCCCAAGGCCCTGGGCTCTGGATTAAATGAAAAGGGAGACAATCCAAGCACCATGTGACTATTGGGCAAATATCAGGTTCATTTATTATTTTAAATTAATATGGTGACATGTTTCAAATGTGCAAAAAAAAAAAAAAAAAAGAATGATATAACCGAACACCCCATTTATCCACCTTCCAGCCACACTGCTGCTCTTTGCTGCTTCCTGAACGTGCTGGGGCTTCACTCTGGTCTCCACTCAAGAGTCAGGCAGCCCCTTAGTCTGGCCAGGCCTGACTCCTGGGGGCAAGTGGCTTCTGCTTCCTTCCCTAAATCAAGAAAGCCCCACATTGCAGCAGGGGCCACATCCTTCCTGCCAGGCACCATCTTGGATGCTGAAGCCGTGGAAATGTGACAAGACTCCCTGCCTGACTCCTGCCTCACTTCTGGCCTCCCCTCTTCTCCCCTTCTCCTACCCCAGAAGTTTCACATCCTGGATCACCCTGGAAAACTGCAGTGGTGCTCCTCGTCATTCCATGTGGAAAGACAAAACTCCTTCCCTGGGATCTCAACAGAGAATTTCCTCTCTTGAACCCTTTCTTACAACAGGGCTTCACTTTCAAAGAACCCTTGAAACACATCGGGGGTCTTGTTAAAAACACATCTTCCTGAGGCCGGGCGAGGTGGCTCACACCTGTAATCCCAGCACTGTGGGAGGCTGAGCAGGAGGATTGATTGAACTCAAGAGTTTGAGATCAAGCTGGGCAACATAGCAAGACTCAATCTTTACAAAAAAATAAAACATTAGCTGGGTGTGGGGATGCATGCCTGTTGTCCCAGCTACTTGGGAGGCTGAGGAGAGAGGACTATTTCAGCCCTGGGGAGATCGAGGCTGCAGTGAGCCATGATTGCACCGTTGCACTCCAGCCTGGGCACCAGAGTGAGACCCTGTCTCAAAAAAAAAAAAAAAAACCCACAAAACAAAAAGCATACCTTCCTGAAAAGAGTGAGCCTCTCCAACCCCTACTTTATGCACAAGAAGGAAACTTGAATATGAAAGATTAAACAATCCCATTTAGAAGTTAATGTAGGAGAGTATCTAAGTGACATTGAGTGGGCAAATATTTCTTTTTTCTTTTTTTAAGACAGAGTCTCACTCTGTCACCAGGGTGGAATGCAGTGGCACCATCTCAGCTCACTACAAACTCCACCTCCCAGGTTCAAACGATTCTCCTGCCTCAGCCTCCTGAGTAGCTGGGATTACAGGTGCCCAACACCATGCCCGGCTAATTTTTGTATTTTTAGTAGAGACGGGGTTTCACCATCTTGGCCAGGATGGTCTCAATCTCTTGACCTCATGACCCACCTGCCTTGGCCTCCCAAAGTGCTGGGATCACAGGCGTAAGCCACCTCGTCTGGCCTGGGTGGGCAAATATTTCTTAAACAGGATGAAAAAAGGGGCATTCACCATAAAAGAAAAGATAGGTACATGTACTTTATTAAAGCTAAGAATGTCCATTCATCAAAAGCCTCCATAAAAAAAATGAAAAGGCAAGCGAGAAGATACTTGCAGTACATATATCAACAAAAGCCGGGTATCTAGAATATGTAAAGAACTTACACACATCAATAAGAAAAGCTTAGACAACCCAGTTAAAAAAAAAATGGCCACAAGACCTGAACAGGCATCTTACAAAAAGAATGCCTAAATGGTTAATAAACATGGGACAAGGTGCCCAACAACATTACTTATCAGAGAAATGCAAATAAAAGCCACAGTGAGGTATCACTACAGACCTGCCAAGATGGGCGGGTCATCAGCAAGTGCTGACAAGGATATGGAGCAACTAGAATCCTCAGACACTGCAGGGAAGTGCCTACTGGTATGACTACTTAGAAGCGTGGAGGGAGAATCTATCAGAACTGAGCATGCCTTATGTCCCAGCAATTCCACTCCTCGGTATATAGCCAACAGAAGCCTACATTTGGGCACTAAAACGTCTACAGGAATGTTCCCAGCAGCACTATCATAATAACCAAAAACGTGAAATATCTATTGTGAGCAGGCCCAGAGTGGTAGCTCAGGCCTGTAATCCCAGCACTTTCGGAGGCTGAGGCGGGTGGATTATTTGAGGTCAGGAGTTTGAGACCAGCCTGACCAACATGGTGAAAGTCTGTCTCTGCTAAAAATGCAAAAACTAGCCAGGCATGGTGGCACACATCTGTAGTCCCAGTTACTCGGGAGGCTGAGGCATGAGAAACATGTCAGCCCAGGAGGCAGAGGTTGCAGTAAGCTGAGATCACGCAGTGCAAAGCAATGGACCGAAATGAGTGACTCTTATTTACAACAATGTGAATGATTCTCTCAATATAATGCTGAAATAAAGAGGCCGGTAGCAGAGAAACAGACTGTGTAATTCTACTTTATGTAAAATCCAAAAGCAGACAGCACTAACAGAAGGATAGAAATCAGTTTAGTGGGTACCTTTTGGGAGGGGGTGTGTGGGAGTGGGGAGGAGGGAAGGGCTGGGACTGGCTGGGTCCTGTTTGATGAGTTGGGTGTGGATCGCATGGTGTGTTCGCCCTGTAAAAATGCAGTGGGCTGTAACTTGAGATCTGCCCACTTTTTTGTACGGGCCTGTTAGACTTCAACAAACAAGTTTACCAGACATTTGTATTGGTGGGCGCATCCCAGAGACAAGGTAGGAAGCAGCTATGTTAATGCCAGGGTGAGGGGATGGTGGTGATGATTATGACATGAAAATGGCCAGGAGAATGTGCTGATGGGTTGTTAGAGAGGACAGAGTCGAGGGAGACGCTAAGGTTTCTGGCCTGAGATGAAGTAGTAGAAAGAAACCCAAGGGCGGTGTGGGTTTGTGGAATCAGGAGTTCTTGCCCTGATTTCTCTCCTATGGTACAAAACTCCGTCTCAGGCCTCCTGGGACTGGTGGGACAGAGGGATTATGGATATCTGGGACCCACCTGGCCTCACCAGCTTGTCTGACCCACCAGGATCGACCCTTCAAGGACCCCTGTGGAAACCCCAGCCACTACTACAACGAGAGCGTCAGAAGGTGCTGCTACCGATGCCCTGAGGGTGAGTGGGGGTGCTGGAGGTGCGGACAAGGTGGGAGAGTTGTCCTTAATGGATGACCCTCTGGGGGGATTGATGAGTGGGGAAAGGGTGGCCAACCATCGTGGTCATAATTGGCTGCAGTTTTCTGCAGTTGATTCCGTGCGTGGCAGAGTCCAGAGACTCTCTTGGAAGGCTAGGGCTGTGGAATCGAGACTGTGTGCTGCCACAGGAAAGTCCATGTCTTTGAGTTTTTATTTTTAACCTAGGGCTGCCCCTTATTGGACACTTATATCCATGAGTCCGAGACCTTTATTTACACTGTATCATCTCATTCGGTTCTTGGAATTATCCTTTATCACACTCGTTTTGCAGATGAGGTTACTGGAGCTTGGCAAGCTTAAATTCCAGCCACTTCTCTTGATGACGAGGGTCACAGAGCTGAGAAATGCTGGAATGATCAGGGCTGGAGTCGGGGCTCAGAGACCTCAGAGCCTGGGCTGTCAACATCCCCTGACCACCCCTCATTTCTGGAGCCTGGAAGCCCTTTGCAGTTCTCCTCCCTCCCTCCCTCCATCCCTCCCTCCCTTTCTCCCTTCCTTCCTTCTTTCTTTTTTTGAGATGGAGTTTCTCTCTTGTTGCCCAGCTGGAGTGCAGTGGCACAATCTCGGCTCACTGCAACCTCCGCCTCGTTCAGGTCATTCTCCTGCCTTAGCCTCCCAAGTAGCTGGGATTGCAGGCATGCACCACCACACCTGGCTAATTTTCTATTTTTAGTAGAGACGGGGTTTCACTATGTTGGCCAGGATGGTCTTGAACTCCTGACCTCAGGTGATCCACCTGCCTCAGCCCCCAAAGTGCTGGGATTATAGGTGTGAGCCACTGCGCCTGGCCTCTTTTTTCTTTTTTTGTATTAATTTAAAATAGAGACAAGATCTCTCTATGTTGCACAGACTGGTCCTGAACTCCTGGGCTCAATCAGTCCTCCTGCTCAGCCGCCCAAAGTGCTGTAATTATAGGCACGAACCACCATGCCTGGCCCCTTTGCGGTTCTTAACTGCTCCAGCCCAGAACACACATTTATCTCAGAACAACCTGAACAATAGATTTCTCTGGGACTGATATTCTGGACCAGAGCTCTCTTTCTGGAATACTCAACCACCCCCAGCACCCTGACTGACTTCTAGTCAATTACCAGGAAATCCTTCTGGAGCAGGGGTGAGTGTTCTTCCCATTTTGCAGGTGACGCTGAGGCCCGAGGAGGTGAGCAGTTGGAATAGGGTCATGAGGCATTTCTGCTCCTGTGGTTAAAAGCCCCGAGGCACAACCAGTGGTCATAGATGGGTGGGGCAGGACATAATGATACCCCGTGATCTGTGACCTCCAGGAGCAGAGACTGTCACGGGGACATCAGCCATTAGCTGTGCCGGTAAGGGTGGGAGGAAGTCTGTGTGTGTCTGGTTCATCTTCGCTGCTTCTTGCTTTGAGGACGGCAGGCCATCGCAAGTGGGAAGGCATCGTCTGGGGGCAGAGGGACCCATCCACCCGTCACCTAGTCCTCCCAGCTGTGCTGTCTGGAGGGTGGTGATGGGCTATGGCCATCAGGGGTATTCCACTGGAGCTAGGTGGGAACCTGGGTCCGTCTACGCCACGAGAATTAGACCTGGCTCAGGCTCAGGCCCCCAAAGGACAGAGGGAAACATTCTGGGAAAGAATGTGATGTTTTTGTATTTGATTTTGATTTGTTTGTATTTCCAACAATGATTTAAAGCAGTCATTGTACGGGGGAAAGCAGTGGGTTGGACGCTATTGGACTTTCTTGCTTTTATTTTTGGTTTAGTGTTGATTTTGAATGATCGATCGGGTGGGTCCCCTGCTTTTTAACATGTTTCACTTGTCAGCCACCCACCCACCCATCCAAGCACCTGCCCCTGCTCACCCGCCCATCCATCCATGTACCCACCCATCCACCCGTCTTTTCAACCACTCACTAACCCACGCCCTCCATCCCCTTTCCATTTTCCTTCCCATCCAGTCCCCACCCATCCACTCATCTATATGAGTTTGCTGGGGCTGCCATAACAAAATACTGAAGCCTGGGTGACCTAAACAATAGACATTTATTTTCTTGCAGTTCTGGAGGCTTGAAGGTCTAAGATCAAGGTTTTTGCAGGGTTTGGTTTCTGGTGAGGGCTGTTTTCTTGGCTTGCAGATGGCAGTCTTCTCATGGTGGGGAAATCTCTCTCTCTCTCTCTTTCTCCCCCTCTTCACATAAGGCCACCAATCTCATTGAATTAGGGCCCCATCCTTATGACCTCATTTAACCTTAATTATCTCCTAAAAGTCCTATCTCCAAATACAGTCACATTAGGGGTTAGGGATTCAACACATTTAACATATGAACTTTGTGGGGGACACAATTCAGTCCCTAGCACCATCTCCTTCCCATATCCCTCCAATTATCCTCCCTTTTACCCCCCATCCATACACCCACCCCTCTCCTGGCCATCTTCCCATCTATCTTTCCATCCATCCATCCATCCATCCGTCCATACATCCATCCCCCATCCAACAAACATTTCTTTCTTTTTTTTTTTTTTTTGAGATAGAACCTCGACCTGTGGCCCAGGCTGGAGTGCAGTAGTGTGGTCTTGGCTCACTGCAGCCTCCACTTCCTGGGTTCAAACGATTCTCCTGCCTCAGTCTCACGAGTAGCTGGAATTACAGGCATGGACCACCACGCCTGGCTAATTTTTTGTATTTTTAGTAGAGACAGGGTTTCACCATGTTGGCCAGGCTGGTCTCAAACTCCAGACCTCAGGTGATCTGCCTGTCTTAGCCCCCCAGAGTGTTGGGATTACAGGCGTGAGCCACCCCGCCTGGCTTCTCATTCTTATGATGGGGTCATCTTTCACCTTTCCAGCTTCTTCTCCCTTCGCTATTCTACAGGAACTGCTGCATGCTTTGAAGTCTCTGGGACTTTTCGTTTATTTATGTATTTATTAGAGATAGAATCTTGCTCTGTTGCCCAGGCTAGAGTGCAGTGGTGCGATCTTAGCTTACTGCAACCTCCGCCTCTTAGGTTCAAGCAGTTCTCTTGCCTCAGCCTCTCAAGTAGCTGGGACTACAGGTGCGTGCCACCACACCCAGCTAGTTTTTGGATTTTTAGTAGAGACGGGGTTTCACCATGTTGGCCAGGCTGGTCTCCAACTTCTGACCTCCAGTGATCTGCCTGCCTCAGCCTCACAAAGTGCTGGGATTACAGGTGTGAGCCACTGCACTCAGCCTAGTCTCTGGGCCTTTGGACATGCCCGTCCCCATCTGGGATGCCCTCTCCACAGTCCCTACCTGCTGCAATCCTGGAACCCCTTCCTCCGTGAGGCCCTCCCTTGCTAGCCTGGTGCTGGGTGGTGGTGCCCACACAGCTCTCCTGGGGCCTGCTTGCCCAGGTTTTTACCCTCTGGGAAGGAGTGGCCACAGCGCTCTCATTTGTCATGGGACCCACAATCCCAGCCACAGGGAGAAAGAGACTTCCTTCTCATTCTCTTCTGGCCCGTTCGACCCCGGCCTGATAGGGCCTTGATGGGGACTAGATGGAGAGAAAATGACATCCCAAGTCCGAGGCTCCCTCCACTTAAAAGCTGTGTGACCTAGGAAGAGGGGGGTCCCTTCTCCCCACTTCCCCTCTGCAAGGCCCAGTGCTGGTTGGGGCTGAGCACCCCATATTGGTGTGGTAGGTGGGGCATTTTACTGGAGTTTTATTGACCTTGTGCTTCTGGAAAGCCAGAGAGAAAAAATGAAAAACCCACAAAAACCCCTTCTTTGATCTCTTGGGGAAATTTCTTGACATTTTGCCCGCCGTCTGCAGCCAGCACTCAGCTGTGTGACTGGGTTTGCATGTGGGCGGGTTGGTGGAGGAAGGAAGCTGAGAGACCTTTGAGATTGAAAAGTGTTGATGTCATTGAATCCCTCCTTGCACCCGGGCCTGTGATGACTTCTCCAGCATTCATGAGATCAGGTCCCCAGCCCTTTGCTTACATACTTTCAGTGACGGGGAGCTCATTCACTGACTCATAACAATGACCATGATTCACACCAATGGAGCACGCTATGTGCTGGCCACTGTGCTGGCCCCTTTACCCACCTTAGTTCCTTCAATCCTGATGAGAAACCCAGAGAGGAAACTTGGACGTCGAGGGGTTCAGGGATTTGCTCAAGGTCACGTGCGAATCAGTGGCTCAGCTGGGCCGTGAATGTGCCCATCTAGCAAAGTCTCCTGAGCTCTTCAGCTGTAGTGAATACCAACCCCTGAGGCCTCGAATTTGGGAGGCAGAAGAGGTTACGAGTGAAGAGCTAATGCAGTGGCTACAAAGCCCTTCCTGTTCTCCACCTTCCCTCTGAAGGGGTCTCCTCTGTAGATGTTGGAGGCCTGGCCAGATTCAGCGGGGAGGATGTGAGGCCAGGCCAAGTGTGAGGTAGGGAGCATGGTAGGTGTATCCCATCTTGTCCCAGGAGCTGAGGGTTCCTCCATGGGCTGTGAGCAGGAAGGAGGAGGAGGAGGGGGTTTGTGGGTTCCCCTAGCTTCCGCTGCCTTTGGGTAAAGCCCAGCTCTGTACACGGGCCCGCCCACCTGGCGTGACAGCTGCTGCCCCTGCTGGCCTCCACCCCCCCATCCCTCTTCATCTTGGACTTCAGCTGAGTGTGTGGGTCCCCTGTGCCCTCTGTCACTGTCCCAGCAGAGCCTCTTCATAGCACCTCCTGCCCTCCTGCGTCCCTGTGTGCTTGACTCACACTTCTGCATTTCTCAGTCTCCACTTAGTGTAGACCCTCCCTGACCCCAGGCAAGCTCAAAGGTCTGGGCTCTGGGCTCTCGGTGTCTCCCATGGTTCCACTTTCCAAACACTCCTTCCACGTATCATGACTTGTCTATCGTCTTCCTGCAGGATCCTCAGCCCTGAGCCCAGGGCTTGGCACATAGCAGATTCTCGATTTTTGAAAGAATAGAGAAATGAATGAGTATATCTGGCTTGCCCAGCATACTCTTCTGTGACAGCCAGCCCCTGCCTCACAGGGCTAAGCTTCAATTGCCCCCCTGGCACCTCCCTCTGCTGAAGTCAGACCAGCCTCGCTCTCCTCCCCTCACTCGCAGGTTCATCCTAGTCTTGTCTTTATTTCAGCCTGAAAAATGCACCAGGGTTCTTTTGCATAGGAGGAAGTATGCAAGGCGGGAGGCAGGAAATGAAAGGCAGTAGAAGGAATTAGGACTGGCCCAGTGCAGCAAGCATTTATTGAACTCTGTTGTACATAGTGTTCTTTCGGGTGCGAAGGACAAGGGTCCTGCCCCCTGGGAGCTTACCTACTTTAGAGGAGGTGACATGCTTATATATATCCGATACTTCAGAGGGTATCTGTGCTAAGGTAGTTTCAAAGGAGGAAGAATGGGAGCTTACAGTGAGGAAAAGCCCCTTTACCACTGGTCTGGATCCATCCATCCATCCATCTACCCATCTATCCACCCATCTACCCATTCATCCACTTTTCCCTAATCCATCCATCTAGCCACCCATATACCCATCTACCCACCCATCCACCCTTCCCCACCCATCCATCCATCTAGCCATCCATCTACCCATCTACTCATCCATTGTCCCCCATCTATCTATCCATCCATTCATCCATCATCCATCCACCCACCCACTCATCCATTCAGTCACTCACTCATCTATCCAGTCACCCACTCATCCACCTACTCATTTATCCATTCATCCACCCACTTACTCATCCATCCATTCACCCATCTACCCACCTATCCACCCCCCCATCCATCCATCCATTCATCCACTCATCCATTTACTCACCCAGTCACCTTCTCATCCATCCACCCACCCACTCATCCACCTACTCATTTATCCATTCACCCACACACTCACTTATCCATCTATTCACCCAATAACCTACTCTTCCACCCATCTATCCATCCACCCACCCATCCACCCACTCTTTTTTCTTTCTTTTTTTTTTTTCTGAGACAAAGTCTTCCTCTGTCACCCAAGCTGGAGTGCAGTGGCATGATCTCAGCTCACTGCAATCTCCACCTCCCAGGTTCAAGCGATTGTCCTGCCGCAGCCTCCCGAGTAGCTGGGACTACAGGCACACACCACCACACCTGTCTAACTTTTGTATTTTTAGTAGAGATGGGGTTTCACTATGTTGGCCAGGGTGGTCTCGAACTCCTGACCTCAGGTGGTCCGCCTGTCTCGGCCTCCCAAAGCGCTGGGATTACAAGTGTGAGCCACCACGCCTGCTAAATTTCCCCTTTTCATGAGAATACCAGTCATATTGGATTAGGCCCACCCTAGTGACTTCATTTTAACTGGATTGCCTCTTTAAAACCCCTATCTCCAAATACAGTCACATTCTGAGGTAGCAGGGATTAGGACTCTAGGTTATCCTTTTTGGGGAGACACAATTTAATCCTTTCAACATTCAGGACGTATGAGGGGTGTTAAGGAAAAGATCAAGATGCCCAGATTGGCTGCAGTAGAGCGTGCATGAAGTGAGCAATGTGATATAATGGCAGACTGGGAAGGTGGAGACGCAGTTCGAGGCCTGGGAATGCAGTGAGGCTGGGGAAGGCCATATTAATTAGGTTGGCAGAACATGTGTTAATGAAATATGTGTGAGGCCCTGTGATAGGGGAATCATTGGTGAGTGGAAGTGGAAAGACTCATCCTCAAGGAGCTGAATTTTTTTTTTTTTTTTTTTGAGAGGGAGTCTTGCTCTGTTGCCAGACTGGAGTGCAGTGGCACTATCTCCGCTCACTGCAACCTCTGCCTCTGGGTTCGAGCCATTCTCCTGCCTCAGCCTCCCTGGTAGCTGGGACTACAGGCATGAGCCACCACACCAGCTAATTTTTTTGTAATTTTAGTAGAGATCGGTTTTCACCATGTTGGCCAGGATGGTCTCCATCTCTTGACCTCATGATCCGCCTGCCTCAGCCTCCCAAAGTTCTGGGATTAGAGGCATGAGCCACCATGCCTGGCCTTTTTTTTTTTTTTTTGAGAAAGGGTCTTGCTTTGTTACCCAGGCTAGAGTGCAGTGGCACTATCTCCGCTCACTGCAACTTCTGCCTCCCGGGTTCAAGTGATTCTTCTGCCTCAGCCTCCCAGCTGGAATTTTAGGCAAGCATAGCCACACATGGCTAATTTTTGTATTTTTAGTAGAGATGGGGTTTCACCATGTTGGCCAGGCTGGTCTCAAACCCTGACCTCAAATGATCTGCCCTCCATGACCTCCAAAAGTGTTGGGATTACAGGCGTGAGTCATTGCACCTGGTGGAGCTGACATTCTTATGGGGAATTTAGATGCTATGAAGATTGAGCTTACAAATAAATCTGTGATTACAGCAGTTTAGGTGTTGAAGGGCAAGGAACATGAATCTTTGTTTTCACTGGGGATCCTGACCAAGGCTCTGAGGCCGTGATGCTTTGATTATGATGTAAAGGCTGAGTGGGAGTTAGGGGAAAGGAGCATTCCTGGCAGAGGACCAGCTTGTTCAAAGGCCCTGCGCTGGCAGAAGGGAGCATGGCCCTTTTAGGGAACAGGGAGATGCCAGTGTGCCTAGAGATTAAAGGACAAGGGGGACATGGGTGAGCCCAACCTCGCTAGCCATGGTAAGGACCCATCCTGGGGCCTTGAGAAAGTTTATGAAAGTTTTCAGCAAGGAGTGATAGTGTCAGATTGACCTCTTGGAAAGCCTACTGGGGAACTACTGAAGTGTCTGAGTTAGAGAGTGACCGCCAGGAAGCTAGTATTTTTGAGAGGTTCTTGCGTGTTGTTCCAGGGCAGAGGCTGGAACAACCCCTGGGGCCCATGGACTCTCAAAGGTAGATTTCACGGGGACCATGAACCTGAATGGATTCACTTGTTTTAATTAGCCTCTAGCTAAAATTCCCTTATGAATTCCTTCTGTTATGACTTAAGGCAACAAAGCACAGTGGTAATTGCAGTACACAGCTTTGTCACCAGTGGAAATCAAAGATAGTCTCATGTTATGATACAGTGGCTGCAGATGTCATGAAATATTGTTTGATTTCATCACTGCTTTGAAACTATGGAGTTATTTTACCTTATTATTTATCGGGTTTACAAAGAATCACATATTACTATAACTTGTGTTACTTTGTTTAATGCTTTGATAACCATATTCCAATATAGTTGGATTCCTCTGTATTCCTACATATTTTATTTAGGAATTTATGACTCTATGCAGTGTATACAAGGCTTTCTTAGAATGATTAGGGGCACAAGAAATATTTGGCACCCCCTGGTCTAGATTATTTTCATTCTAACTGGCAGAAGGGCTCAAATAAGACAAAGAGAAATAATTGGCTCCATCACAGAGAAGTCCATGGGTACCCGACATTCAGATGTTTGAATGATGTCCTCAGGTGCCCATTTCTCTCCAACTCTGGCTTCTGCTGGCTTTTGAGTCATCTCCTTCTTAGGCAAGTCCTGTCCACACCATACCCACGCTTAGGCAGTGATGACCTGGTTAGCTCTAGACTTACCCAGCCCTTTCAGCCAG
This sequence comes from Cheracebus regulus, assembly GCA_963574635.1. Classification (NCBI taxonomy): domain Eukaryota; kingdom Metazoa; phylum Chordata; class Mammalia; order Primates; family Pitheciidae; genus Cheracebus; species Cheracebus regulus. The sequence goes on from CAUYQU010090553.1 coordinate 37,326, forward strand.
GAATCCAGTAGATAAAGAGAGGACATCTTTCTGGATTGCTTTTGTGAAATTCTCAGAGATGAGGTTTATTGGCTGGCATGCCTCAGTCATGTGCCCATGCTAAACCAATCACAGTGGTGAGGAACATGGAGTACTCTGATTGGCCTGCTTGGGTCATATGCCAGTCCTGAGCCAATTATATTGATGGAAAGAAGTATTGTGATTGGCCTGCTTGGGTCACATGCTCATCCTGGAAGCAAGGTAGGCATCGATTGCTGGGTGACTTGTTTTATCTCTAAATCAGGCTGGATTAGGGTCCTCATGGCAGGGGTGTCTAATCTTTTGGCTTCCCTGGGCCACTTTGGAAGAAGTGTTAGTGTGGAAGAAGTGAGTTTAGACTAACACTAAGGATAGTGTTTTAGCTTATAGCTGATGAGCTTAAAAAAAAAAAAAAGAATCACCCCCACACAACAAATTTCATAATGTTTTAAGAAAGTTTATGAATTTGTGTTGTGTCTCATTAAAACCATCCTGGGCCAAATGCGGCCTCTCTTGGGATGGACAAGCTTGGTCTAGACTTCCATGGTCTAAAGTTATGGCTCCCTTAATTCCTGTAAGTGAGATAAGACCCCTGCAGAGAGTGATGACAAGCAGTGCTCATATAGTGCTTGCTGGGTGTCAGGAACTGCTGTAGTACTTTACACATACTTATCTTCACAGTCCATTCAGTCCTTTTGAGAACAGTAGGATGTAGGTCCTATTAGTAACTTACTGGTGCTAAATATATACACTTACTATACACCCCCCCCACACACAAATAGCACTGACAAGGTCGTTGTAACCTGGCAAATGGCAGCCGTAGAATCCCAGGCCCAGCTCTTCTCTATAACTGTTGCTTTTCCTTGCCTGCCAGGTGACCTTAGGCTAGGGCTACTTCTCCTGGGTGTCAGGGCCTCCATGTATAACACGGGAATTGGACTGACACATTTCAGGGGTTGGAGGTGGAGCTGGGAGGGGCTTCAGGGATGAGAGGTGTGGGGCAGAGCTTGGGTCCTAAGGCCTTTGCTAAGTCAGCTTGGCTTGGAGTTTCTGTTTCTTTTCCCAGGGCTGTTCCCGACACAGCAGTGCCCACAGAGGTCTGCTGACTGCAGGAAGCAGTGTGAGCCTGACTACCACCTGAATGAGGCTGGCCGCTGCACAGCCTGCGTCAGTTGTTCTCGAGGTAAGGTGCTTGTTCTCTCTCCAGGGCCTCCTAGGGAGCATAAGGGGTCCTAAGAGGAGAGGTGAAGAAGGTGGAGCGCATCATGATTTGATGTTTGTTCTCTGAATTGTCCTCCTGGTACCTCAGTGTACCTGTCTGCATTTGTGACTTGATATCAGCCATGATCTTTTGCATCCGTACTTTCACAGAGACTTACCATATTTCCTGAACAAGAGTACTCACAGTTTTTTGAGTTTAATCCTCACCATAGTCCTAGGGAGGATTCCTTGCTTATTCTTCCTTTACAATGAGGAATTTGAGGATAATGAGGTTAAGGGCCTTTTTAAAGTTACAAAACTCCGGCCAGGCGTAGTGGCTCATGCCCGTAATCCCAGCGCTTTGGGAGGCCAAGGCGGGCGGATCACCTGAGGTCAAGAGATTTAGACCATCCTGGCCAACATGGTGAAACCCCATCTCCACTAAAAATACAAAAATTAGTTAGGCGTGGTGGCATGAGCCTGTAGTCCCAGCTACTCGGGAGGCTGAGGCAGGAGAATGACTGCAACCTGGGAGGCGGAAGTTGCAGTGAGCCAAGATTACACCACTGCACTCCAGCCTGGTGACAGATTGAGACTCTGTCTCAAAACAACAGCAACAACAACAATAACAACAACTCTGGTAAGTGGCAGAACTGGAGTTTCAGTTGTGGCCTGACACCAAGAGCTGTGTTCTTTTTCTAAGACCACAGGACTTCCAGGAAAACTCTTTCAATATGGCCTTTTATTGTTAGTTTCTTATTATGGTTAGAGAATGTGGTCTGTGTGCTATCTGGTGTTTATTTTTGTGTGAGTTTTTTTGGGGGGTAGGGTGGGGGAAATTTGTTGAGATCCTTTTGTGGTTCACTACATACTAAATGGTCACATTTTTTCAGAGTGTTCAGTGTATGGGTGTTTTTAAATGTGTATTCTGTTTGTTGTGTATAAAGTTCTCTATATATCTATTAGGTTAAGCTTGTTAATTGTGTTATTTAAATTATATGTGCTTTTTTTTTTCTTTTTTTCATAAGGGCAGTGGAGATATATATGCTCTTGTTTACTTTTATCACGTTTTTTTTCTTTTAGGCTACATTCTAACTCAAGATATCACCTTTATTTCTGAGACAGATATGTTAAAATCTTATCTCCCAGTATATTTGTTCATCCATTAGATTTTTATTGCGTTCTTTCTATTTTTGCTTCATATATGTCAAAGCTATGTTATTAGGTGCATAAATGTTCATGAATATTATGGTTTTTTGGTGGGTTGGGCTTTTTACCCACATCAATATATCTCTCCACTCCTTCTCCCTTAGTTTCACATTTGTTTGACATTAATCCACAATTCCTTCCTGGAAGAAATAGCAAAGGTTAACAAGAAAGACAAGTAATAATACTGCCATTTCTTCTTTCTTTATATTAGCATTTCTCTGGCGTATCTTTGAATTTCTAAAAGTAATGACTGCATTTTATGAAATGAAAATTATAAACATTCATTATTAAAAATTCAAACAATAAAGAGAGTGTAAGGAAGAAAACAGACGTTACCCTCCCCAAGCCTCCATCTGGAGATAACTGCTGTTATCATTAGATGTAGACACGCCTCTCTGTATAGAGATAGGTAGGTTAGTAACCACACGGCCTGTACGCACATACAAAGAAGGAATTTTAAGAGAATGGCAACATATTATTTATGGCATTAAAATGACATTTAATTTTAATCAAAAGTATCAGAAAAAGAAGAGACTCAAGTGAAACAGGAGAATGCCAAACCCCAGTCAGATTAATGTATTTTCGGCAAAATATATTGCAGTTCCTGTAAAAAAAAAAAAAAAAGGAAAAGAAAAAACCCTATAAAATTAAGAAAGGAGGTTATGAAAATCAGTAAGTGGTTAGTAATCATTTCAGGAACTACTATCTCTTGCAGTAAAGTCACAATCTACTTATTTTGACTTTTGGACAGTAGAGAATAGATTGACTCCCTGTAATGAAGAGCAGAATAATCTTTTCCCTCCCTCTGCACCCTCTACCTGACTTTTATTGCTTACACAATTTTCAGTTTGTCACAATCTATAATGTTTATATTCTCTTCTGCACCCATAAGTCCCTTGGCATGTTAGCCTTACATTTTTTTTATGATTCATGATGAGTTTATTTGCCACAGCTTCTCCATTCCTGAGTTTTTCACTTTGATTCATCACTTGAGTGATTGGATTACACTGTCAGGTAGATTTTTCAAGAAGGGCTTGTCTTTGCAATATTCCCTGAGTTCTTTCATGTTTGAGGATGCTTGTCTGTTCCCTGTATTTTTCTTTTTGAGATGTAGTGTGACTGTTGCTCAGGCTGGAGCGCAGTGGTACGATCTTGACTCACCACAACCTCCGCGTCCTGGGTTCAAATGATTCTCCTGCCTCAGCCTCCTGAGTAGCTGAGATTACAGGCATGCACCACTACACCCGGCTAATTTTTGTATTTTTAGTAGAGATGGGGTTTCATCATGTTGGCCAGGCTGGTCTCCAACTCCTGTGATCCACTCACTTCAGCCTCCCAAAGTGTTGGGATTACAGGCGTGAGCCACTGCGCCCGGCCCAATTTCTTGTGTTACATGTTAAGACAGGGTCTCACTTTGTTGTCCAGGCTGGCCTTAAAGTCCAGGGCTCAAGTGTTCCTCCTGCCTCAGCCTCCCAAGTAGCTGGGGCTACAGGTGCATGCCACTGCAGCCAACCTATGATTTTTTGTGTGTGTCTCTGAGGATATAAATTATAGTCATGTATTGCTTAATGACAGGAATACATTCCGACAAATGTGTCATTAGGCAATTTTGTCGTTGTGCAAACATCCTAGAGTTGTGCACTTACACACACCTAGATGGTACAGCCTATTGCGCACCTAGGCTCGATGGCAGATCCTTTTGCTCCTAAGCTACACATCTGCACAGCTTGTGACTGTCCTGAACACTGTAGACAACTGTGACACAATGGTAAATGTTTGTATATCTAAATGTATCTAAGGCTGGGCGCCGTGGCTCATGCCTGTAATCCCAGCACTTTGGGAGACCAAGCGGGTGGATCACAAGGTCAGGAGTTCAAGACCAGCCTGGCCAAGATGGTAAAACCCCATCTCTACTAAAAACACAAAAAGTTAGCTGGGCGTGGTGGTGGATGCTCGTAATCCCAGCTACTTGGAAGGCTGAGGCAGAGAATTAATTGCTTGAACCCGGGAGGCAGAGATTGCAGTGAGCCAAGATCACGCCACTGCACTCCAGCCTGGGTGACAGAGCAAGACTCTGTGTCAGAAAAACAATAAACAAAAACAAAAACAAGCAAACAAAAAATATCTAAACAGAAAAAGTGCAGTAAAAATACAATATAAAAGATAAAAAATGGCACGCTTGTACAGGGCACTTACTGTGAATGGAGCTTGCAGGATGGGAAGTTGCTCTGGGTGAGTGAATGAGTGAGTGGTGAGGGCATGTGAAGGCCTAGGGCATTACTGTATACTACTGTAGACTTCGGAAACACTGTTCACTTAGGCTACACTAAATGTATGAGACGTATTTTTTCTTCAATAATAACTTACTGTAACTTTTTCACTTTATAAACTTTAACTTTTTAAATTTTTGGTTCTTGTAATAACACTTAAAGCACAAACACATTGTACAGCTGTACAAAAATATTTTCTTTCTTTATGGCCTTAATATACTTTTTTCTATTTTTAAATTTTATTATTTTATTTAACATTTTTAAATTCAAAGCTGAGACACAAGCACCTCCATTATCCAAAGCCTACACAGAGTCAGGATAATGAGAATTACTGTTGGCCTTTTCTGAATCTTACCCCATTGGCTGAGAGTGGTGGCTCATGCCTGTCATTCTGGCATTTTGGGAGGCCGAGGTGGGTGGATCACGTGAGGTCAGGAGTTTGAGACCAGCCTGGCCAACATAGTAAAACCCTATGTCTACTAAAAATATAAAAATTAGCCGGGTGTGGTGGCATGCGCTGGTAATCCCAGCTGCTTGGGAGGCTGAGGCAGGAGAATCACTTGAACCTGGAAGGTGGAGGTTGCAGTGAGCTGAGATTGTGCCACTGTACTCCAGTCTAGGCGACAGAATGAGACTCTGTCTCAAAAAAAAAAAAAAAAGAATCTTGTCCCATTAGAAAGTCTTCAGAGGCAGTAAAACACATGGAGTGTCATCTCCTATGATGATGACAGTGTCTTCTGGATGCCTCCAGAAGGACCTACCTGAGGCTATATTACAGTTAACTGTTTTTTTTTTTTTTTTTTTAAATAAGTAGAAGGAGTACACTCTAAAATAATGATAAAGCTGGGTTTGGTGGCTCACACCTGCAATCCCTGCACTTTGGGAGGCCAGGCTGGGAGGATCGCTTGAGACCAGGAGTTTGAGACCAGCCTGAGCAACACAGTGCTACTCCCATCTCTACAAAAAATAAAATAAATTAGCTGAGTGTGGTGGCATGTGCCTGTAGTCTCAGCTACGCAGGAGGCTGAGGTGGGAGGGTTGCTTGAGCCCAGGAGGTTGAGGTTGCAGTGAGCCATGATTGTGCCACTGCACTCTAGCCTGGGCAGTAAAGCAAGACCCCGTTTCAAAAAAAAATGATAGAAAGTATAGTACAGTTAGTACATAAACCAGTAACATAGCTGTTTATTATCATTATCAAGTATTATGTACTGTCCACAGTTGTATGTGCTATGCAGCACTTCTATACCACTGGCAGTACAGTGGGTTTGCTTACACCAACATCTCCACAAACATGGGAGTAATGCATCTGCTACGACATTGCTATGGCTATGACATCACTAGGCAATAGGAATTTTTCAGCTCCATTATAATCTTATGGGATCATCATCATGTACGCCGTCCATCACTGATGGAAGCGTTGTTCTGCGGTGCGTGAATGTATCGTTTCTAATGTTTTGTTCTGTTTCCCCTCTTTTCTGCCTCCTTGAGTATTGGTTCTCTTTGCATTCAGAACTCCTCTTCCTTGGGGCTGGTTTTCCTCTGATGTTTGGTGACTTTTGGTTCTGTGCATGTCGTATCTCATGATGTGGGCGGCCTGCAAATGGGGCTTCTGAAACCCACCTCTGAGGGCCATGGGACTGCGGTGGGGCTACAGGAGTCTCTTTGTGGGGAGATGCGTGGCCCTTGGCTGTGTGGCATGAGTAGATGAGGAGCTACCTGGCACCTCTCCCCTCTCTTCAGCGAGTTTCTGTTGGCTGTATTCCGGGCTGTGGTCTCCTTTGCTCTGGTCTCGTCTGTCTTCTGCTTTCTGTATTTCAGGGAGTTGTCTTCGTTTCTCATCTGCCAAGGTTGCCCATTCTTAGTCTCCAAGCTTGTTGCACATTAATTATTATTTTTACCAGTGATTTTTTTTTTTTTTTTTGGAGATGGAGTCTTGCTCTATTCGTCCAGGCCAGAGTGAAGTGGGGCTATCTCCGCTCACTGCAACCTCTGCCTCCCGGGTCTCCTTTCTCAGCCTCCTGAGCAGCTGGGATTACAGGTGCCCAGCACCGCAACCTGGCTAATTTTTGTATTTTTAGTAGAGGCGGGGTTTCACCATGTTGGCCAGGCTGGTCTCGAACTCCTGATCTCAGGTGATTTGCCTGCCTTGGCCTCCCAAAGTGCTGGGATTACAAGCGTGAGCCACCACGCCCAGCCTAGCTTTAATTTTTATGTCTGTTAACCAACTTCTGATTTCCTGCTTTTCCTGCCAACATGTGTTATTAACTGTCTTTTTGATTCTAGTCACTCAAGTGGATATGAAGTGGTGATTTTGATTTGCATTCCCCTAACGGCTAATGGTGTTGAGCATTTTTCATGTGTTTACTGGCCACGTGTGCATCTTCTGTAGAGAAATGTCTATTCCAACCCTTTGTCCATTAAAAAAATTAGTAAACTATTTCTGGTTGGGCGCCGTGGCTCACACCGATAATCCCAGCACTTTGGGAGGCCGAGGCGGATGGATTGCCTGAGCTCAGGAATTTGAGACTAGTCTGGGCAACATGGTGAAACCCCATCTCTATCAAAAATACAAAAAATTAGCTGGGGATGGTGGCGCATGCCTGTAATCCCAGCTACTCAGGAGGCTGAGGCAGGAGAATCGCTTGAACCTGGGAGGTAGAGGCTGCAGTGAGCTGAGATCTCGCCACTGTACTCTAGTCTGGGTGACAGAGTGAGACTCTGTCTAAAAAAAAAAAAAAATTAGTAAACTATTTCTTAGAGCAGTTTTAGGTTTACAGGAAAAGTGAAATGGAGAATACAGAGTTCCCGTCTGCCCTCTTCCCTCTTCCCACTCTCACACAGTTTCTCCTATTTATTTATTTGAAACAGGGCATCACTCTTTTGTCCAGGCTGGAGTGCAGTGGTACAGTCACAGCTCACTGCAGCCTCAACCTCCTGGGCTCAAGTGATCCTCCCGCCTCAGCCTCCCAAGTAGCTGGGACTACAGGTGTGTGCTACCATGCCTGGCTAATTTTTCTATTTTTTGTAGAGATGGGATTTCGCCACATTGCCCAGGATGGTCTGGAAATCCTTCTGCCTCGGCCTCCTAAAGTGCTGGGATTAAAGGCATGAACCCACCATGCCCCGCCTCCCTTGTTATGAACGCCCTACACTCGTGGGCACAGTTGTTAGAACTGATGACCTCATATGTGTGATGTGGCAAAGAAAATGGCTTCAGCCAGGCTAAAATGTAATGGCTTCTCAGGCTCACCGGCTACGTGCAGGCTCACAGGCTAGTGATAAGGCATTATGATTAATCAGGCCAACGCCAGGTGCAGACACCATCCTCATTTCAATGGAATTCAAGAACTCGCCGCTCAGGGTCACACGGACCCTGAGAAGAAACCCCCTTGTCTCTAACTGCTGGCCTTGGCTTCTGAACAATCTGCTTGCTTACTGATATTGGGAGTTTTCACTGTCTCTAACTGCTGACCTTGGCTTCTGTACAAACTGCCTGCTTGCAAAGATCCCCAGTCCCCCGCTCCACAGAAAATCCCCAGCTCCCCAAAAGTGTTGTTTAGCATAAAAGCCCAGTTCTCCCTCAACTCGGGGCCACGGGTTGGAGAGACATGAGTCCTCTGTGGTCGCTGGCAATAAAGACCCTGCAATTCGTCATATTTTTGTCTTGGTGCTGATCTTCTTATCTCGCTAAAAATACAACAATATGGTGTGTTATTATTACTAACTGAAGTCCATAGTTGACATCAGAGCTCACTGTTGCTGTTGGAGATTCTAGGCTTTAGACAAACGGATGATGATATGTATCCACCATCACAGTGGCATCTGGAGTCGTTTCACTGCCCTCAGTGTGTGCTGAGCTCATGGGATCTTCTCTCCCTCCCCCTGAACCTCTGGTGGCTTCTGATCTTTTTGCTGTCTCGATACTTTTGTCTTTTCCAGAAATGTCATATAGTTGGAATCACAGTGTGTAGCTTTTTCAGACTGGTGTCTTCCATTTAGCAATACGCATCGTGTCCTCCATGCCTTTTTTTTTTTTTCATTAAAAAAAATTGGTATATTAATTTATTTTTAATCCAATTGTTAGTAATCACCGGGGAGTGAGCTGGGAGGTGGAAGCTGCATTCCGGACTCTGCCTGCCCTCTCCTCCTCATCTCAAGAGCTCTCTGGAGAGATGCCTTCGGTTCCCCTCTGTTACCCCTGTCTGTGTCCCTTAGACGACCTCGTGGAGAAGAGGCCATGTGCGTGGAACTCCTCCCGTGTCTGCGAATGTCGACCTGGCATGTTCTGTGCCATGTCTGCCGTCAACTCCTGTGCCCGTTGCATCCTCCACTCCATCTGTCCAGCAGGGATGATTGTCAAGTTCCCAGGTCAGTGTCCCCACCCTCGGCCCAGGGCAGAGATCTGTGCCATTGCCGCTCCACCTCCCGCCCACCCCAGTGCACTATTGACATCCAACCTCCCGCTTCCCGGAGGCTGTTGGACAGATCGTGTCTCCTTCTGCCATGGGCCAGGGATGTGCCCAGCACCCAGCGCCTCTGCTGCCCTCCCCAACCTTGTGTTCCAGGCGAAGAGAGACCCTGCTGTTCCCTGGCACAGACCTGGCTGCAGGAGGTCTTGGTTTGGTTTGAGGCTCAAGGCAGAAGTTATCTGATGCCTCATAAGCAAGAAGGAACCTTGAAGTCTCTGTCCTGGGAGTCAGCTGCCCGCTTTCAGCTTCAGGGCACTGAGAGTTAGAGGTGCTGAGAAATCGGGCCCCAGGCTCAAGACTGGAGAAACGTGGGTTTCTTTTCCAACTTACTGTGTGATCTCAGACAAGCTTCTTACCTCTGACTTCTACTTTTCTGGTAGTGCAAGGTGTCGGGGCTGCTCATAACCAGTGAAGGGGTATGGGCTACAGAACCTGTCTGGGTGGCGTGGGAACCATCTTCCAGAAGGGAGGCGTGAGGAGTGGGTGGGCTTTGGAGCACAGCACAGAATGGGTGCTGCAGCTTCGGGTACATGGAGCAGGGAGGTGGGCTCAGAGGCAGCCCTGTGTCCCCCGGAAAGGGCCACCCTGGAGCCTGTGACCCCCTCCCCCAACCAGGTCCTTCTCTGGAGTCCCATGCCCTGCTGTGCACACCTGGGGATCGGCAGTCACCCCCATTGCCACTACTGCCTGCCCCTCTTTTTCTTTCCCCCTTCCCTCGTCCCTCACAGCCAGCCATCCTCGAGTCCTGTAGACTTGGCCCCCTGTCTTCCCCATCTTCTCACCCCTAATTACTTCTCTTATCCAGCCCCATGGCAGACAGCCAGAATGACGCTTGCAAAACCAAATCTAGATTTGATCCTCTCTCTGTCTGTCTCCCTCCCCCACTACACACACGTATATACCTGAAATGCTTCAGTATCTTCCTGTTACTCTAAAGATAAGGACCCAAGGCCAGGCGTGGTGGCTCATGCCAGTAATCCCAGCACTTTGGGAGGCTAAGGCAGGTGGATCACTTGAGGTCAAGAGTTCAAGACCAGCCTGGCTAACATGGAGAAACCCCGTCTCTACTAAAAATACAAAAATTAGCCAGGTGTGGTGGCACGTGCCTGTCATCCCAGCTACTCGGGAGGCTGAGGCAGAAGCATCACTTGAACCTGGGAGGCAGAGGTTGCAGGTTGCAGTGAGCCAAGATCGTGCCATTGCACTCCAGCCTAGGTGACAAGAGAGAGACTCTGTCTCAAAAAGAAAAAAAGGAAACTCCAGGGACTCAGCACTATGTCATTCTTCAGGTCCAAGGCCCCCAGTCGACTTGCCATCTTCTCTTTGTCTTTCAGAGTCTTCTTACATTTTTTTTGTACATAATGTTCAGGTCGTTTAGCAGTTCTTAGCTGAAGAAAGAGGGAAAAGCGTGTCTACTGTATCTTCCCAGAATCACAGCCCCCTCCTTTCTCCCAGCCTCAGCTCTCAGCCCCACCCCTCACTCTCTGCGCTCCACCTCCGCTGCCCTTCTTCCGGGTGGGTGGACCTGTGCTCTCTCTGTCCCACCCAGCCTCTGCACATACTGTTCTCTCTGCCGGGGATACCCTTCCCTCTCCATGCACTTAGTCAAATCCTACTCAGCCCTGAGCCCTCCATCCCACTTCCTCAGGAGGCCTTCCCTGGCCTCTCACCAGGGAAGCTGGCAGCACTGTGTCCTTTGCAAGTGTGGATGCCTGCCTCTCTCTCTGTCTTGTGGTTTGATCAATGCCTGTCTCCCTCCCTGGCTGGAAGCTTCCCAAGGGCAAAGACCATGCCCAGGGAATTCCTCAGCATCTCCCCACTGCCCGATCCAACGCTAGGCATGGCATCTACTCCCCATAGAAATGTGCTGAATTAAGGTATGGGGGCTCCTGACAGGGAGATCCAAGCTGGGGGTGGGTGGATTCAGATCCAGTTGAATTGCCCTTGGGTCAGGGGAGAGTGCTCTGCTAAGGAAATGATGAAGTCCTTCACCCACAGGCAGGGAGAGTGCTAGGGTGGACGTGGCAGTAGATATCTAGGGTTTTGCCAAGATTTGCAACTGTGGGCCGTGCTCCTACCCATCTCTGGACCTCAGTCTCCCCATCTATCAGATGAGGAGGTGTAACTGAAGGCCTTGAGGGCCTCTCCAAAAAGGCCAAACTTCCGAAAAATTTCCAGCTCAGAAACTTGCATCTCTGTGAAAAACATCCTGAGTTGGGTTGTTTCCAGGCGAGGCTTCTGGCTGGAGGGACTGTCTGGGCAGTGTTCCTGAGACTGCCACACGGTGGCGCCAGAGGCCTCCCTTTGCTGCCCAATGTGGTGCTACTGGCCCGCCCCATGTGGTCATTCACTTAAAATGCAGCTAGGGGCTGTGCGCGGTGGCTCAGGCCTGTGATCCCAGCACTTTGGGAGGCCGATGTGGACAGATCACGAGGTCAGGAGTTTAAGACCAGCCTGACCAATATGGTGAAACCCTGTCTCTGCTAAAAATACAAAAATTAGCCAGGTGTGGTAGCACATTCCTGTAGTCCCGGATACTCAGGAGGCTGAGGCAGGAGAATGGCTTGAACCTGGAGGCAGAGGTTGCAGTGAGCTGAGATCATGCCACTGCATTCCAGCCTGGACAACAGAGTGAGACTCCATCTCAAAAACAGAACAAAACAAAAACACAAATCAATAAAAAATTTAAAAAATGCAGCTAGGTCTGCATTGAGAGGTGCTGTGTGTATACTATGCACTGGATTTCAAAAACTTAGTATAAACAAGAATATAATTAATTATTTTTTATGTTGATTGCCCGCAAACATAATATTTTAGATATATTGGGTGAAATAAATACACTATGAAAATTAATTCCACTTATCCCTTTTTACCTTTCGAAATGTGGCTCCTAGAATATTTGAGCTGGCATGTGTGACTCACATATTTCTGTTGGCTGGCACTGCTTTAGAAGTGTTCTAATCTCAGCTGCCAAACCCTGGTTCATCTCCGGGGTCCCCTGTGGACTCACCCATGGGGTAGCTCTCAGGGCTTGCTTTTTTCCAGCTCTAAAATGGAAAGCAGTTTCTGCCTCCCATCAGCTAAGCCTCATTGGCTCTCTTTCCTGAAATTCTCAAATCTCCATAAGGCAGACAGTATTAGCCCCGTTTTCCAGCTGTGGAAATCGAGGTCCGGAGATGGGAGGTAAATCACCTGCAAAGACAGAGCAGGGAATATCTAAGCTTAGGTGTCGCCACCCCACCATGCCACAGAACGCAAGAGGTCAGCATTGCTCACGCTCACCTCCACGGAAAGTTTCAGAGCGAAGTCCCACACATACTGTCGCCTTTTAAGTGATGGGACAGGAGTCCAAATGGGGGCAAGGACACAGCATTTATCGTATGTCATGCGGTGTGATGGGCACCTCACGTATGCTCTCTGTTTATCCTGACGACAGCCTGGTGAAGAGTGTCTCATTATAATCATTTGACTGGGCCGGGCCTGGTGGCTCACGCCTGTAATCCCAGCACTTTGGGAGGCCGAGGTGGGTGGATCACCTGAGGTCAGGAGTTCAAGACCAGCCTGGCCAACATGGTGAAACCCCGTCTCTACTAAAAATACACAAATTAGCCGGGCATGGTGGCAGGTGCCTGTGATCCCAGCTACTTGGGAGGCTGAGGCAGGAGAATTACTTAAACCTGGGAGGCGGAGGTTGTAGTGAACTGAGACTGCACCACTCCACTCCAGCCTGGGTGACAGAGTGAGACTCTGTCTCAAAAAAATAAATAAAAATAAATAAATAGTATCGTGTGACTTGCCTGGCAGTTAGGATGTGGCAGGCAAACTCAGGGACCCTGGATGGACGGTGTGTGTGTGTTTTCCTCTCCGCTCTGCTTCCATCTGGCACTCTTCAGGACTCCTTGGATTGGAAGTAGGAAAATCCCCAATTTTTTAGCACATGTAGCTTAAAAGTCTGGAGATAGCTCTGAGAAGCTTCAGGCATGGCTGGATCCAGGACTCCGTCTTGCCCCATCCCTCACCTCTGTTTCCCTCTGTGTTAGTTCGTCTGCAGGTTACTTACTACAGCTCTAGGGTAGCTTCCAGCCCAGTGCCAGTGGGAAGACAGCTTCCCTTTCTTCCATTTTGAATATCCAAAACCAAAACCTTTAAATCCCAAACCAAAATCTTTAAATTCCACCTCACGGGCTTGGGTCACATGTCTACTCCTGAACTGGTTCATCACGGCCAGAGAAAGGGGATGGATCGATTGGTCCAGCCTGGTCTCATGGCCACTGCTGGAAAGGGGGTTCAGTCGGTCCCGACTCCTAACCACAGATACTGAGATCAGGGGGAGAGCAGTTCCCTGGCAAGTAGGGCTGCTTTACTCCAAAGGGGAATGGACGGCAGCAGGCACCCACCCCCAGATGACCACTGCGTTTTCTTTTTTTCTTTTTTGAGACAAAGTCTTGCTCTGGTGCCAGGCACCAGGCTGGAGTGCAGTGGTGCGATCTCGGCTCACTGCAACCTCCGCCTTCTGAGTTCAAGCAATTCTCCTCCTGAGCCTCCCGAGTAGCTGGGACTACAGGCACACGCCACCATGCCCAGCTAATTGTTGTATTTTTAGTAGAGATGGGGTTTCACCACATTGGCCAGGATAGTCTTGATCTCTTGACTTTGTGATCCACCCTCCTCGGCCTCCCAAAGTGCTGGGATTACAGGCATGAGCCACCGCGCCCTGCTGACCACTGTGTTTTCTAAGTGCCCCATCCCCAACTCTGGCTTGTGGTAGCGAAGGGTGGATTCCTGGAGACTTTGGGTCCCCAGCACGGATTCTGAAGGCACTGCTGTCCCCGCTGCAGGAACAGCACAGAAGAACACTGTCTGTGAGCTGGCTTCCCCAGGGGTCAGCGCTGCCTGTGCCAGCCCAGAGAACTGCAAGGAACCCACCAGGTGACTCCCTGCCTCTGTCTGTCTCCTGCCTTTCCCCCAAGCTGACCTTTGGATGAAGCTGCCCTACCCCACAGGACGTCCAGGGTACAGCCGGGCTGGGGGCATAGGTGGGGTTCAACTCATGGTGTCAGGACTCCCAGGTGCCTCTCTGCCAAGCCCTCAGATCATTTGAGGCTCTAGAGTGTGCCCGGCCCTGCCCTGAGCACATGGGAAACCCAGAGGGCCTAGAAAGTGTAGGCCTTGCTCCCAGGAGCTTACAGTGGGCCCACCAGAGGGGGTGGGCCAAGGGCCTGGGACCCTGTCTCTGTGGAAACTGTTATCCCTGAGCACAGGCCTCCCTTGCCCCATTGGCAGAATTGTCAGTCCCATCTCTGGCTTCTTCCCCAGTGGCACCATCCTCCAGGCCAAGCCCACTCTGGCGTCCCCAGCAACCTCTAATGCCAGCACCATGCCTCTAAGCGGGGGCACCCGCCTCGCCCAGGAAGCTGCTTCTAAATTGACAATGGCTCCCGACGCTCCCTCCTCTGCGGGATGGCCTAGTTCACATCCAGGTAATTTCCCCATGAAGCTGTGGGTCGTCTCCCTGGGGTGCCTGATTGGTGGATGGCCCATGAGTGGGGGTGTTTGGGCCAGGTGGGCACTGATCTGTGGTCTCTTCCTGGTGGGGAGAGAAGAGAGTGGCAAGGTCTGACGTGGGGCTGAAAGCATTGAGGGCCAGAGGTAGACACAAGAGGGCTCATTCATTTGCCAGCAGAACAGAGGGCCTGCCATGTGCCAGGCACTGGTGCCCACCTCTCACCTCTATTTCCCTCTATGTTGGTTTGTCAGAGGGAAATGGGCCCCACTCTACTGTTGTGCCACTTGCGATGCAGCTGCCAGCCTCTGCACATGTCCACCTGATGCCCTTCTGGTCCCCATGGTGAAGGGTTGACCCTCAGTTAGTGTCAGGGTCCCTCACATTGGGGCACCACTGTCTGGGTCACTACTTGCGGGGGTCTGTCCTGCAGACCTTGACTTAGCGACGGGTACATAAACTACACTGACACACAGATATTATGCTTTGCTAGTTCGGCTGAGTGTCTGGCAGCTTACAGACTCCTCCGAGAGTGCTGTAAAGAGATAGGAGCTGCAGACCCTCCTTAGCCAGCGAGACTCGCATTTATTCAGTAAAGTTTAATTGACAGGCTTGAGTCAACACCACTAGAGGTTAAAGATCAAAGCACAGGTTCTGATGCTTAAAGCAAACACCATTAGAAGGTATATCTTTGGTCTACTTCCTCTTGAGAGGGCCATCTGGCTCAAAGGTTAGTTTTAAGACTACATGAGTAAAATCTAGTTTGGTAAACTCCTTCACATACCTTAGGTATCTGCTTTACTAATGAACTAAATGTAAAGGGGATTTAGGCTGCCTTCAGCCAAGAACTATAGAAAAAACCTTTAGGCTTTCTAAAAGGGTTTGAGACTATATTCTATAACTTTCTCTTTTTTCCCACCCCCCTGAGTTAATTCCCACAAGTTAGTCCATTTTTATTACTGAATAGCCCTCCGTGGTGTAGATATGCCATGCTCTGTTTATCCAGTTTTTGTGTATTTGGGTTGTTTCTGCCTTTGGCTGTAATGAAGAATGAAAAATACATCCTTGTGTGCATGTGCTTTCCGTTTACTTGGGTTGGATTTGTAGGACTTCTCACAATTTGGGGTTTGAGCTCTTTTCCTGTAGTTGTACCTTCTCCTGCCCTGTGGCTTGCCTGCTCATTCTTTCTGTGGTGTCTTTTGTTTGTGGGTTTTTTTTTTTTGAGGCAGCGTCTTGCTGTGTTGCCCAGGCTAGAGTGCAGCGGCACGATCTCGGCTCACTGCAACCTCTGCCTCTTGGATTCAAGCGATTCTCCTGCCTCAACCTCCTGAGTAGCTGGGGTCACAGGCACACCACCATGCCTGGCTAGTTTTTTTATAGTTTTAGTACAGACGGGGTTTCACTATGTTGGCCAGGCTGGTCTCAAACTCCTGACCTCAAGTGATCCACCTACCTTGGCCTCCCAAAGTCCTAGGATTATAGGTGTGAGCCACTGTGCCTGGCACACATGGGACCTTAAAAGAGGGAGGCAGGAGGCACCCCCTGCCCTGCCCAATACCATTCTGAACAGAAGTTATGCTAGTGTGCTGAGCTCTGAGGGAAGCTGTTTCCAAAGCAGGGGAGTGACAGTGCCATGAGACAGGGTGAGGGGAAGCTGTGACATGGTGGGCTCAGGAGGAACAGTGGGCAGGGGCTGATGAGGGGCGGTGAGTGCTCTTCACCCAGCATTCCTGTCCTCTCTGAGCTCAGAACTCCCTCTGAAAGGCTGGACTGAGCTGTCGTGGGGAGTTTGGGAGCTGGCCATGGTGAGGGATGGGGGGCTTCAGGGCTGGGTGGGGAGTGAGGCCTTTGCCAAGGCGGCCTGGGCTGAAGCTTCTCTGCTTCTTTCCCCAGGTCTGTCCCCAACACAGCCGTGTCCACAGGGGTCTGGCGACTGTAGGAAGCAGTGTGAACCAGACTACTACCTGGATGACGCCGGCCGCTGCACGGCCTGTGTGAGCTGTTCTCGAGGTAAGGGCCTCGTCCCTCCCAGAGTTCCTTCCAAGGAGCACGGGGCTGTCTTGGAGGAAAGGCTGAGACTCTGTGGCTGGAGAAACCCACCTTTGCTTTTGGCTGCTGAGTCTTTGGGAGCTTCAGTTTACCTCTCTGAATTTTTGAACCGTGAACCTCCAGTAGCTCACCCTCATGTTTGTGGGTTTTGATGGGGGTCGCTGCTTTTCAGAGAGCTCCCATCTGCATAGCCTTTCCTTCAGCGAAGCATTTGTGAATCACCCACCTGTTCCAAACTCAGCTCATTAATGTTTGTAACCACTCTATGATTCGAGGATTGTGGTCATTCCCCTTTTTTGTTTTTGTTTTGTTTTTGATAAGGAGTCTCGCTCTGTCGCCAGGCTGGAGTGCAGTGGTGTGATCTCGGCTCACTGCAACCTCCGCCTCCCAAGTTCAAGCGATTCCTCTGCCTCGGCCTCCCAAGTAGCTGGACTACAGGTGCACACCACCACCACGCCCGGCTAGTTTTTTGTATTTTAGTAGAGATGAGGTTTCACCATATTGGCCAGGATGATCTCGATCTCCTGACCTTGTGATCCACTTGCCTCGGCCTTCCAAAGTGCTGGGATTACAGGCATGAGCCACCGCGTCCGGCCCATTCCCCCTTTACAGAAGAGGAAATGGAGGCTTTGGGAAGTCAGGGAACTTCCAGGGGCTGCAGGCTGGAGTTTGAACCCAGACAAGTGCCACCAGGTTCCAGGTTCTCATCTACCCCACTGGCTGCCTCTATGAGCCATGTCTTTTTTTCCCAGACAGGGTCTCCCTCTTTCACCAGGCTGCAGTGCAGTGGTGTGATCATAATTCACCGCAGCTGCAACCTCCCAGGATCAAATGATCCTTTTGCCCCAGTCTTCCAAGTAGCAGGAACTACAGGCACACACCACCATGCCTGGCTAATTAAAACAAATTGTTTTTGGCTGGGAGCAGTGGCTCACGTCTATAATCCCAGCACTTTGGGAGGCTGAGACAGGCAGATTGCAAGGTCAGGAGATCGAGACCATCCTGACCAACATGGTGAAACCCTGTCTCTACTAAAAATACAAAAAATTAGCTGGGTGTGGTGGCACGCACCTGTAATCCCAGCTGCTCGGGAGGCTGAGGCAGGAGAATCGCTTGAACCCGGGAGGTGGAGGTTGCAGTGAGCTGAGATTGCGCTACTACACTTCAGCCTGGGCGACATAGCGAGACCCCTATCTCAAAAAAAAAAAATTTTTTTTTTTTTTTGTAGAGATAGGGGTCTCGCTCTGTCGCCCAGGCCGTTTTTGAAACTCCTGGGCTCAAATGGTCCTCCCACCTCAGCGTCCCAAACTGCTGGGGTTACAGGTGTGAGCCACGGCACCTGGCTTGGGAGCCGCTTTGGCCAGCACTTACTGAGTGGCTGCTGCACACAATGCAGAATGAGGGTGGGGGGCTTCCCTGCGCCCATCACAAGCTCCCAGCACCAGCAGCACCCTGAGGGTCACGTGGGCAGGGGGAGTTGCTCAGGCCCCGCTATTCACAGAGGCCACTGGGAATCCGCGAGTCTGTCTCCTTTTCCAGGACTTCTTTCGGGCAGCAAAGCAGACCGCAGAGTCTGGGGAGGTCAGGAAGAGCAACAGACACTCTGTTGTCTGGGGAGGTCTCTGTCCTAGTTACTAAGCCTGCATAGCAAATGTTCTTAAAACTTAGTGGTGAAAACAAACCATTCTTTGTACTCACAGATTCTGTGAGTCAGAATTCAGATGGCGCTGCGGGGACAGCTTGTCTCTGCCTCATAATGTCAGGGGTCTTAGCTGCAAAGCCTGAAAGCTGGGAATCAGGATCCTCGGAAGCCTCATTCCTTCACCTGCCTTGGGGTTGATGTTGGCTCCTGGCTGGGGCCTCGGGTCCTTTCCACGTCGGCTTCTTTATGTCTTACCTGGGGCTTCCTCATGATCTGGTGGCTAGGTTCTAAAAGCGAGGTCTTTTTCCTTTTTTGTATTTTTTAGTAGAGACGGTGTTTCACTGTGTTGGCCAGCTGGTTCCAAACTCCTGGCCTCAAGTGATCTGCCCGCCTCGGCCTCCCAAAGTGTTGGAATGACAGGTGTGAGCCATTGCGCCAGGCCATAAAGGTCTTGAGAGAGAGAAGAAAGAGAGAGGGAGAGAGAGAAAGACAGAGCAAGAAAAGAGAGAGGGAGAAAAGAGAGAGAGAGGGAGAGAGAAAAGAGAGAGGGAGAGAGGCGGCAGCCACATCATTTGTGACTAGCCTCAGAAGTCACATGGCAGAACTTCCACCACTTTCTGTTTGTTGAGGCAGCCACACATCTCACTTGAGACTCAGGAAAGGAAAACAGCTATACTTCTTTTTCTTTTTTGAGATAGAGTCTTGTACTGTCGCCCAGGCTGGAGTGCAGTGGCGTGATCTTGGCTGACTGCAACCTCCACTTCCCAGGTTTAAGCGATTCTCTTGCCTCAGCTTCCTGAGTAGCTGGGATTACAGGCACCTGCCATCACACCCAGCTCATTTTTTGTATTTTTAGTAGAAGCAGAGTTGCACTTCTTGACTGGTAAGTGGCAAGGCTCTAGGAGGGCTGGAAACATCACTGTAACCATTTTTTTGGAAAATACAGTCGGCCACAACCACCATGTGTATCCATGGAGAAAGAAGAGCTGGTTCTGGGCCCCATAATTCCTCAGCTCTCCTAACTGAAGCCCTACAAGTCAGTGGAGTGGCGTGTTAGTAGCTAAGGGCATGAGCTCTAGAACCTGAGTGCCGCAGTTTGGATCCCGCCTCTCCCGCTTGATAGCCCAGAAGCTCAAGCAGGTTTCCTAACCTCCTTGTACCTCAGTTTTCTCAGATACAAAATGGGCATGATAGTATCTACCTCGAGAACTGTGTGAGAATTAAATACATGATTGTAGGTTCATCTGGGTAGAGTGCAGAAGCTACGGTTTCACATATACTCAATTATCTTAAGAGCTACCGTAATAATAATAAT
Organism: Cheracebus regulus; assembly: GCA_963574635.1. Lineage (NCBI taxonomy): Eukaryota > Metazoa > Chordata > Mammalia > Primates > Pitheciidae > Cheracebus > Cheracebus regulus. The sequence continues at coordinate 57,001 of CAUYQU010090553.1, forward strand.
AGCTGCCATTGTCCCACGTGGTTTCATTCATCGCCGAGCTCACGCACATCCTCTGCACACACTCCCCCAATCCTGCCCGGTTCCCTTGCTCTGGAGGTTGTAGGAAGAGACGGTCCGGCCCTTATCATTGTCATGTTGGATCTCTAAGCATCCTGCTGATTGAGAAATATTCTCATGGAGAAGTCATTTGTCTAATCTGCTGATTCAGTCATTCTGCTTTACCTCTAAATGGAGCATTGCAAAATATTCCCGAACACGTATAAGCGCATTATTACACTTCTTAGAAATAAGACTTCTAACACTTTATTTATTATTTATTATTATTTTTTGAGACGGAGTCTTGCTCTGTCTCAAGACTGGAGTGCAGTGGTGTGATCTCGGCTCACTGCAACCTCTGCCTCCCAGGATCAAGTGATTCTTCTGCCTCAGCCTTGTGAGTAGCTGGGACTACAGGTGTGTGCCACCACACCCAGCTAATTTTTGTATTTTTAGTAGAAACGAGGTTTCACCATGATAGCCAGGATGGTCTTGATCTCTTGACCTTGTGATCTGCCTGCCTTGGCCTCCCAAAGTGCTGGGATTCCAGGTGTGAGCCACCACGCCCAGCCAACATTTAATTTTTTGCTTTTGGAGAAAAAAAATCTTTTTTTTTTTTTTTTTGAGATGGAGTTTCCCTCTGTCACCCAGGCTGGAGAGCAGTGGCGCGATCTCGACTCACTGCAACCTCCCTTTGCCTCCCGGGTTCAAGTGATTCTCCTGCCTCAGCCTCCTGAGTTGCTGGGATTACAGGCCCGTGCCACCACACTCAGCTAATTTTTGTATTTTTAGTAGAAATGGGGGTTTCACCATGTTGGTCAGGCTGGTCTTGAACTCTCGACCTCGTGATCTACCTGTCTCGGCCTCCCAAAGTGCTGGCATTACAGGTATAAGCCACTGTACCTAGCAATAGTTTGCATTTTCTAGAAATTCATGTAAATGCAACATACAGAATGCTCTCCCTTTTGCCTGCCTTCTTTCACCCTGCGTAATTGCTTTGAGCTTGCCAGGAGAGCTGCTTGATGGCAGAGTCAGGTGAGCATTTGTTTTCTTGTTGGACGAAGCGGGGGCAGCTGCTTCCCTGTCCTCCTGGGGGCTTTCTGGATCCCTGCTCTTGCCATCCTGATCTTTCCCCATGACCCTCGTCTGTGTCCCTTAGATGACCTCGTGGAGAAGATGCCATGTGCATGGAACTCCTCCCGTGTCTGTGAATGTCGACCTGGCATGTTCTGTGCCGTGTCAGCCACCAATTCCTGTGCCCGCTGTGTCCCCTACCTGATCTGTGCAGCAGAGATGGGCACCAAGCCCCAGGGTAAGCAGTTCCCACCCCAGGCCTTGACCACAAGGCGAAGTCTGTGTCCCCACTGCTAAGCCTCTCCTCAGCCCCAGCCAGGGGTGGGGGCAAATGACTGGCACCCTCAACTGTTAATTAGGTCAGGTTTGGGCTGGGCACAGTGTCTCACACCTGTAATTTCAGCACTTTGGGAGGCTGAGGTGGGTGATCACCTAAGGTCGGGAGTTCAAGACTAGTCTGACCAACATGGAGAAACCTCGTCTCTACTAAAAATACAAAGTTACCTGGGCGTGGTGGTGCATGCCTGCAATCCCAGCTACTCAGGAGGTTGAGGCAGGAGAATTGCTTGAATTCGGGAGGCAGAGGTTGCGGTGAGCCGAGATCATGCCACTGCACTCCAGCCTGGACAACAAGAGCAAAACTCCATCTAAAAAAAAACAAAAATCAAATTAGGTCAGGTTTGGGTTCTGGTTATCCTTTGAGTAGTTAGACCCAGTGAATGAAATGATAAAATAAAATCCAGCTTTAGCATTCTGGTAAGACATTCTGTTGATTTAAAAAAAATTCTTCCTGAAATGGTTGGGCTGGTAAAATCTTGACCTGTTTGCAAGGCTGTTTTATTGACTCAGAGAGCTGAATATCAGGTTTCTGAAGAGGTTTCCAACTCAGGATAGTTGGCTTTACCAGTGTGCAGGGAACTATAAAACACTGACAGTTTGGTTTTTTTTTAAGGGCTTTGAGAGATTTCAACAAATTTCCAAGTGGTTGAAAACAGATGGAAGGGTGGTGACAAAACCAAGTGGAGTGGCTGGGCGCCGTGGCTCACCCCTGTAATCCCAGCACTTTGGGAGGCCAAGACAGGTGGATCACTTGAGGTCAGGAGTTCGAGACCAGCCTGGCCAACATGGCAAAACCCCACCTCTAGTAAAAATACAAAAATTAATCGGGCATGGTGGTGGGTGCCTGTAGTCCCAGCTACTCAGGAGGCTGAGGCAGAAGATTTGCTTGAACCCAGGAGGCAGAGGTTGCAGTGAGCTGAGATTGCACTACTGCATTCCAGCCTGGGTGACTGAGCAAGACCGTCTAAAAGAAAAAAAAAAAAAAACCAAGTGGAGGAAAGGTCACCCCATCACCCCATGTGACTCTGTGAGGGCTGCTGGAGAAGTCAGGAGTGACGTTTTTAGGACCTCCAGAGAGGCTCTGGGCTAGGAACAGGTAGGCAGATGAAGAGCAGGAGGGAAGTGGAAGCTTTTAATCCCCAGTATTGTATTTTTTTTTTTTTTTTTTGAGACAGAGTCTTGCTCTGTTGCCCAGGCTGGAGTGCAGTGGTGCAATCTTAGCTCACTGCAATTTCTGCCTCCTGGGTTCCAGCGATTCTCCTGCCTCAGCCTCCCGAGTAGCTGGGATTACAGGCGCCCGCCACCACACCTGGCTGATTTTTGTATTTTTAGTAGAGACAGGGTTTTGCTATGTTGGCCAGGCTGATCTGGAACTCCTGACCTTAAGTGATCCACCCGCCTCCACCTCCCAAAGTGCTGGGATTACAGCATGAGCCACCGTGCCCGGCCAACAATCATCTTCTTGAATCAGAACATTGAAGGAATACCTGGGGAAAGCTCGGGCCTCCAGTGGTGTGCTGTCACTCTGCTCGTAAAGCCCTCTTATTTGGGTATTTCACTTGTCAACAGGCTAGCCCCACCTCGTTACCCTGAAATGGAGGCTGCGGGCTCACACTCTCTGTCCATGGGCCCAGGGTTCTCTGGCCAACTTCCTACTCAGGGAAGAGACCCACTGCAAACAAGACTTACTAACACAGCAGCAGAAGAAACCCTCCCTCTTGCTGACTGGAATATTCAGTACAGTCCTTAGGATTTCATTTTGTTTGTATAAATTTGTGGGATACAAGTGTAATTTTGTTACATGTTTAGATTGGGTGGTGGTGAAGTCAGGGCTTTTAGGGTACCCATCACCCAAATGGATACATTGTACCCAAAGCATACATCATATTGCTTAAATAATTTCTCATATTTTTAGTAGAATTTTTAATCCCCAGTATTGTCTTTTAATCCCCACCTCTCACCCCCTCACCTCCACCTCTCACCCCCTCACCCTTCTAAGTCTCATTGCCTTTTATTCCACTCTCCACCTCCATGTGGACATGGTATTTCACTCCCACTTAGAAGTAAGAACATGCAGTATTTGTCTTTCTGTCTGAACATCTGCACTTAAGACAATGGCCTTCGGTTCCATCCATGTTGCTGCAAAAGACATGATTCATTCCTTCTGATGGCTGAGTAGTATTATTCCATTGTATATAGAGGCCACATTCATCTATTGGTGGATGCAGCATAACCCCCCCTTTTTTTTTTGAGACAAAGTCTCGCTCTTTTGTCCAGGCTGGAGTGCATGGCATGGCTCAGCTCACTGCAACCTCTGCCTCCTGGATTCGAGCGATTCTCCTGTCTCAGACTCCCAAGTAGCTGGGACTACAGGCGTGCACCACCACGCATGGCTAATTTTTTTATTTTTAGTAGAGATGGGGTTTTGCCATACTGGCCAGGCTGGTCTTGAACTCCTGACCTCAGGTGATCCAACTGCCTTGGCCTCCCAAAGTGTTGGGATTACAGGCATGAGCTACCGCACCTGACCAAGCATAAAATAAATACGAATGAGCAGAGACTTATAAGGAAAACCAGCCCTATGAAGGAGAATAAAAAGGTATGAAACCAGAAATTCTTACCACGCATGAAGCCATGGTAGACTCGGGAGTAGAAGAGAACTTAGCAACATGAAATTTGTGTCTACAGAAAAATTCATGAACTTGTTACATCCATAAGGTGAGCACAGAATGCTATGAAAAAGAACAATGCTGCCAGAACCTAAAATGCAATAATATATTTAAAGGAAAAGAACAATGCAGGATCAGAGGACAAGAAAAGGCTCTTTAGAAAGTGTTTGTGATCAGCCCATCCTCTGGACTCCATGCTTGCCAGCAGAGGGCGCTGGAGGGCCATCGCAGGAGGAAGGAGCTTCCGGCTGCATTTGCTGCTTCGTGCTCCTGCTGCCTGGGCCTGGTGACCACCTCGATGTGACCAATGCAGCCACTGGCATGTGCCAGGCCTCATGTCTGCAAAAGTATCCTGACTCCCTCTGTGCGTCCCCCCGCCAGCCACAGGTCTTTGGCACCCCAAAGAGCTCCAGGCCTCTCCCTCGCAATGGCAGCCCAACTTTGTCTATGCACCTGACCAGAAGCATAGACTTCAGATGAAAAGGACCCACTGAGAGCAAAGCAGGATCAATAGAAATTCCCCGTGCTGCATGTAATAGATGTACAACCGTGTGTTCATCCACCTGCCAGCTGATGGCATTTGGGTTGTTTCCAGCTGAGGGCCACTATGAATGAAAGCAGCTGTGAATATTTTTTAAAACATGTATGAATATATTTTATATCTTTTATTTATTTTTTTTAGAGACAAGGTCTCACTCTGTGTTCCAGGCTGGAGTGCAGTGGCATGATCTTGGCTCACTGCAGGCTTGAACTCCTGGGCTCAAGCAATCTTCCCGCTTCGGCCTCCCACAGTGCTAGATTACTGGAGTAAACCACCATGACCTGCCAATTCTTATACAAGTCTTTGGGTGGATGTATATTTTCACTTCTCATGGGTAAATACCTAGGAGGAGTGGTTGGGTCATTGTGCTGGTCACATAGTCAGAATGTTTTTCAGAACTAGTCAAAGCTGGTTACCTCTGGTCTGATCCAACCCTTTGGTTTTACACCCAGAGAGAAGCTCGGGGCTGAAGCTAGAGCCAGAATGAGGGATCCCAAGGGTCAGCCCTGGGTACTGTCCACTGGAAGACACCACCCACTCACCTCCTTCTTAGTTCTGAACCTAGAATTTACCCAGCTAAATTACAATCACCCCAGCTATATTACAGTCAAGTTTGAAGGCAGCATAAAAACATTTTCAGACATAAAAGGTCCAGAAAGCTTTTCTTCCTATATTCTCTCTTAGGAAGTTATTTGAAGATGTAATTCAGCTAAATGAGGGGGCAAAAAAGAAAAAAACAGGAAACCATGGAATCTAGAAAACAGTACTCCATCCTAGCAAAGCAGGGAAGGAAAGTCCCAGAATGGTGTGCTATAGACCAGTTGAGCCAAATCAGAGCAGGAAATGGAAGGAGGGCTCCAAAGAAGTTTTCCTAGGAATGCAAGGGAGAACTGTAGCAAATTTCATGATTAGTACAGTTGAAAAACCTGAGGATATGGAGAGGGCACACTATCCTTTTATCAACAAGAAAAAGAAAGGCAACTGAAAACTCCAGGGAAAAGAAAAAGCTGACAAGAAATACACAGTCCAAATATGAAGATAAAATTTCACCTGATTTTAAGCAATTGCTGGATGTACAAAAGAGAATCCATTTGGCCTTGATGGTAAGACCATTCTTTAAATGGCCCAAGGATTGAGTATGTGGATTTAAAGAGAAGTGTATCCATCTGGTAAATAATATATTTTTATAATTCTTAAATAGAGGCTAAGAGTAGGCAGGTTCCTTTTTTTCTCTTCCAGTAGGCCCTTACCAGAGAACACAGACCGACTGACCAAGGGCTAGACATTGCCTTCTCCTTATGTCCAAATCCAAAGGAGGGGGAAGAGGGGAGGATCACTAAATCAGGAAGGAAGAAGGAAGGTTACAAGTCAGGTATGGTACATTCAGAGAGGGGATGAGAGGCATCCAAGGGGTACTAGGTCTCCCCCTTCTGCACATAGAGGAGGGAGAGCAGATCTGTCGCTGGGTTTCAGCAGGTGTTTCAGTAGCAGCTGAGACCATGGGCCTGTCTAGTTACATCAGGCTGCCTTGGAGAGAGGGCAGGGGGCACTGTCCTCACGCTAACTGGGAATAGCCACACGGTTAGTGGGTTTGAGCAGCAGAGCTCCAATCCACTCAAAGTGAACGTTCACTGAAACCCAATGACATTTCAAACACTGATTCAAATACTGATTAACAAATATATAGAAACCATCACAACACATGGCATTATCTTCCCCATAGCCTCCAGCCTCCAGGCTCCAACTGATTCAGCTAAGAGTCTAGTGACCTTCCTGAAAGAGGAGAGTTCCTCAGAACCCTACAATCCAAGAAGGAAATTAATCCTGGCTTCACTTTTTTGTCTGTTTCAGGGAAAATCTGAGAGGCGTTGCGAGAACTTTCTAGAGGGGAGATGTGTGTATGTGTGGGGGGTTGCTTTGTACCACATCAAAAAGGGGTTCTGCCGCCAGGGCTGTGGGGGCGGAGAGGTGAAGTGGCTGAGCATAACCCACTTCTAATGTGGGACAAACTTTCCTGCCCCAGAAAAGCAGGAAGCTTTGAAGAGGGTGCCCAGTCCCCAGGGAGGAGCCAGTGCTGGCCAGAGGATCCTGGGCTGGAACACGCCATCTCGGTTTCCTGGCTCTTGTTCCAGCCCTGTGGTTCTCTCCATCTGTAAAACAAGGTGGCTGGGTCAGACCAGTGGTGGCCAGCTTTGAAATGGCCTTCAAAGACGTTCCCTCTGGCCAGCACAGCGATCCAGCTACCCTTCCTGGGCACTCAAGAGGAATGAAATTATATGTTCACACAGAGGCATGTACAAGAATACTCATAGCTGCCTTGTCTGTCACAGTTCAAACGGAAGCAACCCAAATGTCCATCAACTAGTGAAGGGTATGTAAATGGTAGTACATCTGTACAACAGAACGCCATTCAGCAACAGAAAGAAACGAACATGAGTGAATATCAAAAACAATATGCAGCGTGAAAGAAGCCAGACCCCAGAGTACATATTGCATATATGTTGACATGAAATTCTGGAACAGATACACTCCTCTGTAGTGACAAAGCGGATCAGTGGTTGCCGGATCTGGAGGTAGGGGCAGAGTGCATGAGGAGGAGCACTAGGGAAGCTTCTGGAGGGATGAGAATGTTCTGTATTTATTTTATTTTTTTTGAGACGGAGTCTCGCTCTGTCGCCCAGGCTGGAGTACAGTGGTGCAATCTCGGCTCATTTCAGCCTCTGCCTCCCAGGTTCAAGTGATTCTCCTGCCTCAGCCTCTCGAGTAGCTGGGATTACAGGCACACGTAGCCACACCTAGCTAAGTTTTGTATTTTTAGTAGAGATGGGGTTTCATCATGTTTGCCAAGATGTTCTCGATCTCCTGACCTAGTGATCTGCCCACCTCGGCCTCCTGAAGTGCAGGGATTACAGGTGTGAGCCACCGTGCCCGACCAAGAATGTTCTGTATTTTGATTGGAGTTACAGTTACCTTTATCGGAACTCATCAGGCTGTATACACTTAGGGACATTTTCTTTTTTCCTTTTTTATTTATTTAAAAATAGAGACAAGTTATTCCTATGTTGCTCCGTCTGGTTTAGAATTCCTGAGCTCAAGTGATCTGCCCACCTCGGCCTCCCAAAGTGCTGGGATTACAGGCGGGAGCCACCATACCCCGCCAGGGGATACTTTCTTGTTTATAAATTATGCCTTAGGCTGGGTGCGGTGCTCACGCCTGTAATCCCAGCACTTTGGGAGGCCGAGGTGGGCGGATCACCTGAGGTCAGAAGTTTGAGACCAGCCTGGCCAACATGGTGAAACTCCGTCTCTACTAAAAATAGAAAAATTAGCTAGGTGTGTTGGCAGGCGCCTGTAATCCCAGCCATTCGGGAGGCTGAGGCAGGAGAATCGCTTGAATCCGGAAGGCGGAAGTGGCAGCGAGCCGAGATCGCACCACTGTGCTCTAGCACGGGTGACAGAGAAAGACTCCATCTCAAAAAACAAAAAAACAAAAAATAGTAAACTAATGATGCCTTAACAAAGTTGATTTAAAAGAAAAAAACTTTAAAAATTGAGCCTGTATTTATCCATTAAGAGATTTTAGGTTTCCCTTAAGTAAAAACAAAAGGTCTGGCATCACTGTGTCACCTTTCTGGGTGACCACAGCTGTCAGATATGAGCGGCAGCTTCTCCACTTTGTTTTATTTATTTATTTATTTATTTTGTGTCTCGCTCTGTCGCCCAGGCTGGAGTGCAGTGGCATGATCCCAGCTCACTGCAGCCTCCACCTCCCCGGTTCAAACGATTCTCCGGCCTCAGCTGCCTGAGTAGCTGGGATAACAAGTGCGTGCCACCACACCTGGCTAATTTTTGTGTTTTTGGTAGAGACACGGTTTCACCATTGGGTTGGCCAGGCTGGTCTTGAACTCCTGAATTCCAGTGATGCTCTTGCCTCAGCCTCCCAAACTGCTGTGATTATAGGTGTGAGCCGCTATGCGTGGCCAGCTTCCCCATTTTGATCTTTTGAAACACAAATCTGACTGTCTTACCTCCCAGGGTGCTGCCTCCCTGGAAGCCACCAGTGCCTGCTGGTTCACTTTCCTGGACATACCAGCCTCCCTGGCGCTGGTTCTCAGCTGCTAACTCCCCTCTGCAGATATGGCTGAGAGGGACACCGCCTTTGAGCCGCCAACGCCGGCGACCCAGCCTGACTGCATCCTCGTCCCAGAGAAAGGCGAGACACCCGCCAGGTGACTCCCCAGCCCTTCTCTCTGTTTGGCTGCTGCAGGAGGGAGCTATTCCTGCCATGCCCAGGGGGTTTCTGGGGGGCAGCTGGACTGGGGGTGAAGGTGGGACCTGGGCTGCTCTTTCTGGGAATGTGTGCCCCTCTCTGAGCTGTTACCACTGGAAAGCCAGAAGACCTCGAAACCCAGTCTCTGCCCTCAAAATGCCTGGCAGAGACTCGGCGCAGAGGATCTAGGGACCCAGGCCCCGGCTGCACAGTCTCCAGGGAAAGGGGATTATTCCTGAGCATAGGCTTCCCTCTTCCCATCCCCGTCCCTCCTGCCCTGGGCTTCTCCTTGCAGCACCAGCCCCACCCTGAGCTCCCTGGTGGATTCCCAGGCCAGTAAGACGCTGCCCATCCCAACCAGCGCTCCCATCGCTCTCTCTTCCACGGGGAAGCCCATTCTGGATCCAGGTAATGATCCCAGCCCACCCACCCACATCCCAGCAGGGGCTTCCTCCTGGGGAAATGGGGGCCAGGGGGAGCCAGGAGGGAGCTTCTCCTTTGTGGTGTGGCCTGGGAGGGATCAGGGTCAATCCCAGGTTTCTGGCTTCTTGAGTTGGGGCTGTGGCTCTGGCACTTGCTAGTGACTATTCTTTTTCTTTTTTTTTTAAACATAGTCTCATTCTGTTCCCAGGCTGGAGCGCAGTGGCACCAATCATGGCTCACTGCAAGCTCCACCTCCCAGGTTCAAGAGATTCTCCTGCCTCAGCCTCCCGAGTAGCTGGGATGACAGGCGCTTGCCACCACTCCTGGCTAATGTTTTGTATTTTTAGTAGAGACAGGGTTTTGCCATGCTGCCCAGGTTGGTCTCAAACTCCTGAGCTCAGGTGATCCACCCACCTCAGCCTCCCAGAATGTTGGGATTACAGGCATGAACCACCGCACCTGGCCGCTAGTGACTATTCTTTAATTCTTGTAGGCAGGCATTTTTTTCACAGCTTCATCCTCATGGCCCATAATTTCTACTCAGAAAATACGTATTTGTTGATTGATTTCATGACGTTGACTAGTTGTTTAGTTCCTTTGAGGCTCAGTTGTCTCATCTGTGGAATGGTAATGGCAGAGAGCGTGCATGGTTGTAAGCAGCGTAACGTTATAGACAGTGCCCGTAAGAGTGCCTCTTAGGAAATGATGCCAGGCTTTCATTTTAGGACTTGCAGTTCTAGTCACTGACACGAGGTGGCAAGTAGTGCTCAGGCGGTCCTGAAAGTGTGGTCCTGTCTGGCGGCGTTGGCACCGGATGGAAACTTGTTAGAAAAGCAAATGATGGGCCCCATCTCAGACCTAGAGAATCAGAAGCAGGGGACTCATATGCACATTAATGTTTGAGAAGCACTTAACTGGCACATACGACTTTTTTTTTGAGATGGAGTCTCACTGTGTCACTAGGCTGGAGCGCAGTGGCGTGATCTCAGCTCACTGCAACCTCCGCCTCCCGGGTTCAAGCGATTCTCTTGCCTCAGCCTCCCGAGTACAGGTGCACACCACCACGCCCAGCTAATTTTTATATTTTTAGTAGAGATGGGGTTTCACCATGTTGGCCAGGATGGTTTCGACCTCTTGACCTCATGATCTGCCCGCCCTGGCCTCCCAGAGTGCTGGGATTACAGGCGTGAGCCACCGCACGCATGGCCCATATACTACTTTTTTAAACATCTAAACATGGACTTCAATAAAGTGCAATAACTAGCTCTGTGTACCAAGATGTGAAGAGATAGATGCACGTAGGGGTTAAGAGCGTGGGCCCTGGGGTCTCCCCGGCCTGGCCTGGCCTGGGCTGGGGCTCTTTACTCAGGATGACCTTGGACAAGTTAACCTTCGTGAGCCTCAGTTCCCCTCATTTTTAAACTGGAGGTAGGGAGGGTGCCTACAGCCTAGGGTTGTGGGTCATTTATTCAGGGAACGCTTGTGGGGGTGTTTTTGTGCAGAGGGGACCCCGTGCCTGCCCTCATCAAGCAGGTTTAGAGGGTTGGCCGGGAGGGAACTGGGTTCAACTTCTTCCTTCTCCTCACTGCCGGGCCTTCCCCACACTGACTCCAGCCATACCAGCAGCACTGCCGGAGGCCCGTCACACCAGGCCCTTCTCCACAGTCCCCAAATTTTGCTCTTTTGAACCTCAATTCCTCCTTCGTTCTGGCCCCTAGACACCTCAGTTTCTCACCCTTTAGACACAGTTGCCCTTCTCTCAGCTGTGAATAGTTGATCAGCTTCCTGGAGGCAGTTGAGGGAGGGCTAGATCAGATACAACCGTGGCTTAGAAAGGACCTGGTACTAGCCATGATGGAAGCTGTGTCCCAGGGGAAGAAGGAAGTAGTCTGGGGCTGGGGCTGTCCTGTGTGGTTACAGCAAGGCAAAGAGTGCAGAGCGTCTCTGTGTTTCAGGGCCGGTGCTCTTCTGGCTGATCCTGGTGCTGGCCGTGGTGGTTGGCGCCAGTGCCTTCCTCCTGTGCCACCGGAGGGCCTGCAGGAAGCGAATTCGGCAGAGTAAGTGGCTGTGTCCTTGGGGCCTTGGGGAGGACAGGCTGCTCTCTGCCAGCCTGGCCTGGGTCCTTGCCCTGCCTGCTCCTGCCCTCTGAGGCCTCCTCCTCCTGGTGTCGTTTCAGAGCTCCACCTGTGCTACCCCGTGCAGACCTCCCGGCTCAAGCTGGAGCTTGTGGGTAAGTGTCTGGCCGTCCAAAGGGACTGCCTGAGCCAGAGGAGCGAGCATAGGGCAGCTCTGGGCCCGGGGAGTGGGCTTCAGAGCATGAACTTCTAGCCCGGCCTCAGGGCTCCCTGTCTGTGGCTCCTGTGGCATTCTGTACCTCTGTGGGGATGTCATGCGGGTGAAAACTCACACGAGTAAAGAACGCAGTGCGGGTGAAGATGGCGCTGGGTGTGCGAACTGTGTGGCTCGCCCAGGGCAGCACCTGGGTGGATGCTGGGATGAAAGTTTAAAAGTCTATCTTGTCTTTCATTTCTTCCTCCAGTACCCCCAGGGACCTTCCTGCCAGCCTTCCCGTCCTCTCTACATTCTACCCTCCCTTTCTCCGTCTGCCATCTTCCCTTCTCTTTCCCCCTCTCTTCCACTCTTCTACCACTTGATGAGTCATCCCAGGGGCAGGAGGCATCCTGGTTCTGCCACTTACAAGCTGTGTGACCCCGGGAGAGTTACTGAATTGCTCTGTGTCTCAGTTTCCTCATCTGGAAAATGCGGATGGTGGAGCCTCTTTCAGAGGACTGGCCTGCGGGTTCGTGGAGGTTGGGCTGTTAAGTGCATGGCGGAGTGTCTGCCTGCAGTCGGTGGCTGGCCTGGGCCTGGGGATTTTTCCTCCCTGGAAGCTTCAGGCTTTCCCAAGTCCTGGATGCTTCTGACCCACTCCTTGGTTCCTGCACTCTGATACTTGACCAACGTCCGGACCAGCTCTTCCCCGGCAGCCCTCAGGAGCTGGGACCTTCCCCACCTGTCCAGGCAGGGGCGTCTAGACAGGGCGTGTCTTCTAGCCCTCACCTGGGGCACGCGGCTCCCAGCCGTCATGTGTCAAGCACCTTTTCTCTCCTGGGTACCCCCTTTAAGGCAGGCCGGGGTCTTCCTCAGCACTGCATGGCATGGATTGAGTACCTACTGTGTGCTGGGCTCTGATGGGGGGACTGTCTGAGCCTTCCTTTCTGATTGCAAGGTGGGCTTCCGTAGAGGGTCTCCTGGACTCCCCCAGTGACGACTCTTTTTCTGCAAGGATACAGGGCTTGGTGAGGTTGACGGCTGGCCCAGGGCCACACAGCTCAACAGCAGCGCAGCAAGCCTCAGACATTGGCCTAGAGGTTTTGGTTTGTAAAGGGCTCAGCTCTGTCCCCTTTTTCTTCCCCCGGGCCAGCTCTGCCCGCCACCCCAACGCCCACCCAAGAGCTGCATGCTCAGCCTGAGGCCAGGTCCTGGCCCAACCTCTGATCTTCCCAAGACCTTTGGAGAGGTCCTTGCAGTAGGTTAGAGACTGTTTTCTTGGGCACACAAACCCAGTCCACTGAGGCATGTTTTGAATTTGACGAGTTTCACAAGCAAGCACTTGTGGTCCCTGAGCAAGGGGGGTTTTTGTGTTTTGACAGTTTCAAGCCTGTTTCCATGAGCTGTCAGGCTCAGCGTCTCATTGAAACCAGCATTTGCTTTCTTGACATTTTTCTAGTATTAGAATTTCCATTGCCGTCAGTTTATTTTTTTTCTTCAAACCTCCGTGAGAGCAGTTCTGTTACAAGAAGACAAAAGGAAAGAAAGAAAACACCTTCCCCTAAGAGGCCAGATCTACAAAGCACGGAGCCCCGAGACTCAGTGGTGGACACCCTGTCCCAGGCCGTTTTTGACCCTCTGGCTTCTGGTGGGCCCTCGGGGTCTGGGTTCCCAGGCCCAGGATGGATGGAAAGTGAAGCCAAGACAGGCAAGGTCACAGGGCACAGGGTGAGAACGGACCGAGCTGGCCAGATGCCCCTTTCCCTCCCGAGTCGTGGGTGGTTCACTCATTCATCTGTTCACATGGTCTTCACGGAGCACTTCCTCTGTGCAGGCCCTCTGCTGGGCCCAGAAGCTGTTCTCTCCAAGCTTTTAGACTAATTCGGACTGCCTGCAGAGGCCAAAGGCAGGCAGGATGGGTGTGTGTGCCCCTTGGCTTCCCACATCCCAGACCTGGGGCAGGGGGTGCCCTTGGTTCCTGGAGCAGTGAGCGCATCAGGAAACTCTGCGCAGGAGCAGTGAGATGCTGACCAACCAGCCGTCAAATTGCTCCGACCTTCCCACCTGCGTCCTTGGTGACAGGCATTTGCAGAGCACATATGTGATCTCATTCACTCCTCCAGTGGCCTGGGAGGTACCTACTATTATCCCCATTGCATAGATTAGCAGCCTGAGGCATAGAAGATGAAGTAATTTGTTTAACACCACGTGCTGGGTGAGCTGTAGGACTGGGATTGTATCGTGGTTGTTGAGATATTTGTGAAAAGGTTTTTCACCCTTGGCACCATTGACATTTGGAAATGAATCATTCTTTGCTGTGAGGGCTATCCTGGAGGAAGTTCTGCAGCCCCCTAGATGCCAGTAACACCCCCTACATGGGCAACCAAAAATGTCTCTAGACACTGCCACATGGCCCCTGGGGAAAAACTACTCCTGGTTGAAAACGACTCATCTAAAATTCTTTTTTTTTTTTTGAGACGGAGTCTCAACTCTGTCACCTGGGATGGAGTGCAGTGGTGTGATCTCAGCTCAATGCAACCTCTGCCTCCCGGGTTTAAGCGATTCTCCTGCTTCGGCCTCCTGAGTAGCTGGGGTTACAGGTGCCTGCTGCTAAACCCAGCTAATTCTTTGTATTTTTAGTAGAGAAGGGGTTTCACCATTTTGACCAAGCTGGTCTCAAACTTCTGACCTCGTGATTCACTCGCCTCGGCCTCCCAAAGTGCTGGGATTACAGACGTGAGCCACTGCGCCCAGCTTTAAAATTCTTTTAATCCTTCATTTTTATCAGTACTTGAATCATTATCTGTTATTCCAGGGAGATTTAAGTTGAAAGAAATTTTTGTTTTGAAACCATATCAAACTTACAGAAATGGTATAAGTAGAAAGAATTTATTTTGTCTTGAACCATTTGAGAGTAACTGACTGACTCAATGTCTAACATCCCAAACACTTTAGTGTGTGTTTCAGACAGACAAGGAGGGTGTATTTTACATGATGCAGTAAGGATCGTCAGAATCAGGAAATTGACACCGATACATGAACAACAACGATTCTCAGGCCCTGTTCAATTTTCCTTATTTGTCCCAATGATGTCCTTTGTAGTAGAGGATCCAGCTCAGGGCCACGCTTGCATTTGCTTGTCTGGTTTCTCGAGTCTCCTTCCATCCAGATCCATTCCCCAGGCTTTTCCCTTTTTGGGGAAGAGTGCAAGCTGGCGACTCCGTGATGCTCCTTGCTTTGGGTTTGTCTGGTGTTTTCTCCCCAGTGGATTCAGGTCACGCATCTTGGTCTGGAAGGTCTCAGAAGTGATGTTGAGCTCTTCTTTCTCAGGGCATCCTGCCAGATTTGTTTGTCCCTTTCCTGGAGCTGTGCACTTTGAGCACTTAATGGAGGTGATGTCTGCTGGGCCTCTCCACGGTGAGGTCTCATGCTCCTCAGTTACTAAGTCTTTTAGGGGTGTTACTCTGAGACGGTTAATAACTCATTCTTCAGCAGACCTTCATTTCCTTTTTTTTTGAAACAGGATCAGGCTCTGTCACCCAGGCTGGAGTGCAGTAGCACGATCTCAGCTCACTGCAACCTCCACTTCCCGGTTCAAGTGATTCTCCTGCCTCAACCTCCTGAGTAGCTGGAATTATAGGTGTGTACCACAATGCCTGGCTGATTTTTTTTTTTTTTTTTTTTTTGTATTTTAGTAGAGACAGGGTTTCACCATGTTGGTCGGCTGATCTCCAACTCCTGGCCTCAAGTGGTCCTCCCACCTCAGCCTCCCAAAGTTTTGGGATTATAGGTCTGAGCCACCATGCCTATCGCAGAACTCTATTTTCTTCATTGGGTTATAATCTGTTACCATCATTATTTATTCTGATGCTCCAGTTGTCCCAGATTAGGTCAGGGAGAGCCCCTATGTTCTTTGGCGTATCCTCATCCTTCTGTGCCGTGAGTACTTCCCTATTCTGAGATGTTCCCAGCTCAGCTTGTGCTCTCCTGCCCTGGCCCAGGAATCAGCTCTCTCTCCCCGGAGCCCAGGGTTTGCATCTAGGGGTGCCTGTTGCCAGAGCCTAGCTGAATCTCCCCACTTGGGCCCGTTCTGTTTACCACAGCATTGGGGAATCACAGGCCAGAGAGGGGAGGGGACCGTAAGCAGAGAACAACAGGGAAGGAAAGGACCGAGAGCTTTACATCCCGCGTCGGATCTCACGTGCTCCCTGAGCATGGCCTTCAGAGCAGCCTGTGACACAATGCACTTGTCCCAGGCGGCCGGCCGCTGCCCAGCGTATTCCTGGACTCGTGTCCTAGGGGGTACCAGACAAGCTTACGAGAAGATGGTGGTTATTCCAAAAAGCAAGGAAACCAATAAATAACGCTAGCAGATTGAATCCACATTTTTAGGGGAAGAGCAGTTATGAAATCTGACCTCTATACTTGGCGAGATTTGTCCTGGGTCTTTATCACAATCCTCATGGGTTGTAACACGGCTGTAGTCACATGTCAGAGCCTTCCAGATGCCACTTTTTTGCATCTGTGATTTTACACTTGTTTGGGAGAGTTGGTATCGAACTCTGACTTTCCATTCAGTGTGATGGAGCGCAGAGCCGTGTTAGCATCCTGGGCTCTTCCTGCACCTGCTGTGGGCTGGAAAGCACCCTGGACACCTTTTTTTAATACTTTAATTTTAAAAAACTCTAAGTAGGCCAGGTGTGGTGACTCACGCCTGTAATCCCAGCACTTTGGGAGGCCAAGGCGGGCGGATCACCTGAGGTCAGGAGTTCAAGATCGGCCTGGCCAACACGGCAAAACCCTGTCTCTACTAAAAATACAAAAATTAGCCAGGCTTGGTGGTGGGTGCTTGTAATCCCAGCTATTCAGGAGGCTGAGGCAGGAGAATTTCTTGAACCCGGGAGCAGAGGTTGCTGTGAGCCGAGATCATGCCACTGCACTCCAGCCTGTAGTACCCCTGCTCCAGGACAGCTAAGTGGCCTCATTGTTTATGACATTTGGCTGGTTTTCAATTTGGGGGTTATTATAAACACCGCTGCTGTGCTCGGCCTTTTTGTTTTCTTTCGGGTTATTTCCTGAGGGTGTGTTCCCCTAAGAGGGATGACTGGATAAAGAATATGAGGTTTTCCTTGCCAGATGACTCCTGAGAAAATGGAATCAGCG
This sequence comes from Cheracebus regulus, assembly GCA_963574635.1. NCBI lineage: Eukaryota > Metazoa > Chordata > Mammalia > Primates > Pitheciidae > Cheracebus > Cheracebus regulus. The sequence continues at coordinate 73,787 of CAUYQU010090553.1, forward strand.
TGCAGGACATGAGCAGCTCCGCGCTCCTGTTCACCTACTTCCCCTTCAAGGCCCAGTTGTGTCATTTCTATTTATTTTGTTTTGTTACTTTGTCAAACTTTTTTTTTTTTCTGTTGGCCACCCCCAGTGACTTGGTACCAAAGAACAGCTGGCTGCTTGTAAAACTCAGAATCACTCTGGAAGGACCATGATTTAGTTTCACTGACATCATTTAAAAGAATATACCTCGGCCGAGCGTGGTGGCTCAAGCCTGTAATCCCAGCTGAGGCGGGTGGATCGCCTGAGGTCAGGAGTTTGAGACCAGCCTGACCAACATGTGAAACCCCGTCTCTACTAAAAGTACAAAACTTAGCCAGGCGTGGTGGCGCACACCTGTAATCCCAGCTACTTGGGAGAATCACTTGAACTTGGGAGATGGAGGTTGCGGTGAGCCGAGATCGTGCCACTGCACTGCAGCCTGGGTGACAGAGTGAGACTCTGTATCAAAAAGAGAAAAAGGTACCCCTAAGAGTGTTTCCTAGACTCACCTAGTGTCCAACATAGCATGTTCATATGGCCTGTCTTGTGTGTACTTATCCTCCTTGTTGACTGAGCATTGGTGAGCGTCTCTGCGAGGGCTCAGGGCTGCTGGCTCCCCAGAGCTGCTGAAATCAGAGATGTGTGCAGGAGGCAGCATGGCTGGCATATGGGCATCTTGGAGGCAGAATTATCTAGTCAGGGATGTGTGCCTGACAACAGCAGATTCCAGATCTCCATAGGTGGCGTTCTGGGGAGTGGTTGAAGGCTGGGCGTCCATGGAGGACGGTCTGCTCTGGGAGTTGACTTGCCCCAGGATGGACTAGATGCCTGGGTACCCTCTCACCTTTCTCAGTTGGCCAGTGAGCCAAGGTTAAATGTTAAATGTCAATGTACGCCTGGCCATGACCTGGTCCCTGTTTACTATGGGAGAACAACAGGAGTGGAGGGTAGAGGGTTGAGATGGGAAGATAGAGCTTGTGGCTTGAGAATCTTTGCATCAGCACGTCCTGAGCCCACAGAGGGATGGTTTGAAGGACATGAGATGACCTGAGAGCAGTTGTCCTCAAAGGCTGCTGCCTGGGTGCTGTCAGGCACATGAAAGAGAAAATCGAAGTCCAGCTAGAGCCAGAAGGGCTGCACAGTAGACTGGCTTCAGGCGTGTCCCAGGCAGGGTCCAGGTAGCATCCACAGGATCCCCCATCCTCTCTCCATCGCCTGCCCTGAGGTCCTCCATGTGGGTTTTGCCCAGTGTTACAGGGAGTTCGGGGCTCTCCATGCCCTGGAGACAACAAGGTGTGGTGGCGGCAGCCACAGGCCAGCTTCTGACCCAGTGGAAGCCTCCTGGGCTCTGATTGGGCCTGTGCATTTCGTGAGCCAATCCTTGCATGTGCGCGGGGGTGGGGGTTAGGAGAGGGGTTCAGCGTGTTCATTGGTTTAATCATTAAGAATGAGAGTGACAGCCAGTCCCAGTGGCTCACACCTGTAATCTTGGCACTTTGCAAGGCTGAGGCGAGTGGATCACTTGAGATCAGGAGTTCAAGACCAGCCTGGACAACATGGGGAAACCCTGTCTCACTGAAAATACAAAAAATTAGCCGGTGTGGTGGCGTGCGCCTGTAATCCCAGCTACTCGGGAGGCTGAGGCAGGAGAATCGCTTGAACCTGGGAGGCGGAGGTTGCATTTTGCTGTGATTGCCCCCACTGCACTCCAGTGAGACCATTTCAAAAAAATTAAAAAATCACAGAATGAGAATGGCCAGGGAAGAGAGGTGGTCCCCTGTCCTCCATCTGCCACTGGAGGAGTGAGCGTTGGGTAGTGAGCCTCCTTGCCTTGGGCTGGAGTGGGCGCTCACTCTGAAACCCATCCCAGTCCTCTCCAGACTGATGGCCTGACCCCTGGGCTGAGTTCAGCGCCACCTGTGATCCAGGAGGACCATTTGCCAATAGGCGGGGCAGGCGGGGCCAAGGGCTGCCAGACCCTCCTTGGTGAAGTCACTGCTCTTGCTTTTTGCAGATTCCAGACCCAGGAGGAGCTCAACAGTAAGTACCCTCCCTTGCCCCCACCTCAGCTTCGTGCCCCTAAATCTGACTCCTTCCCTAAGAGATCTGCAGTTTAGAGAGCTGATGGGGGACGGGAGAGGGAGGGGATGGAAGGGCCGTTCCCCCTCCAGTGCCTAGGGTGCAGGCCCCTGCTGCAAGTTCAGGCTGAGTCTGCCCCACTGCAGGACCTCTGTCACAGGGGCCTTGCCCGGGGCCTCAGCCAGGCCTTGGCCAAGGGTGGAGAGCCCCACCCTAGCAGCCTCCAGCTCCTGGCTCAGCCTGCTGGGAATTTCCAGAAGGGCCTGCAGACGGTGGATTTGGTTTACACCACTTTTGGGTACCAGGTCTGGTCAGGAGGAAGACTGCGTTCATTTTCCTCTTCTCTTCACTCTTCACGAATCTCATCCTGCAAGCTGGATGACAGAGCAGGTGTCTGTGGTCCACTCCTTTTTTTCTTTTCCGTTTATCACTTCTTCCATTACTTTCTTTTCATTCAAGCGTCATACATTAAGAAGGGTTTCTATCCTTTCATTTTTCAATATAATATACAGAACCATCACACTAGTTCAGTTTCAAATTATGGGACATCACATTCAGATATGCTCGGATTTGACAAGTGGCTGTGACAATGCTGAGAAATTCCACAAAAGAGGGTATTCGATAATTTGTAAGGTAATGTATTTGGTTTTGCTGCAAAGGCAAACACAAATGCAGTCTTTTGGCCAGGGACGATGGCTCACGCTTATAATCTCAGCACTTTGGGAGGCTAAGGCGGACGGATCACCTGAGGTCAGGAGTTTGAGACCAGCCTGGCCAACATAGTGAAACCCCGTCTCTACTAAAAATACAAAAATTAGCCGGGTGTGGTGGCGCACGCCTGTAGTCCCAGCTACTCAGGAGACTGAGGCAGGAGAATCTCTTGAACGCAGGGGGCAGAGGTTGCAGTGAGCTGAGACTGTGCCATTGCACTCCAGCCTGGGCAACAGAGTGAGACTCCATCTCAAAAACAAAAAAACAAAAAAAAACCCCAGTCTTTTAGCCTTCAAATTATTATAAAAAGTATTCAAGATGATGTATTAAAGTTGGTGCCATTTGCCATTAAAAATAATGGCAAAAACCGTGATTACCTTTTTACCAATCTAAAAGATATGCTCTCTGTGCCTTGAGAATCACCGCAGGAACATGCGCATGCCTGCCTCGTCTCTGAATTACTCAAACTCACTCCATTTTGAAGGCATCAGGACATTTAATGAGGCCACTTATTTGTGTTTACTCATAAAAGTCAAAAAGTAAACCGGCACGTTCCTCAATACATAGCTGTTTTTAGAATGCATGAGTTCAATCATAAAAGACTGCTTTCCAGGATGTCGGGGTTAGGGAGCTGGACGGACTGCTCCAGGAGGTGGTGGGCCTGAAGCTGCTACTTACAGACTTTGGTGCTTATGAATGTGGATTATGAAGCCAGATGCCAGAGTTCAAATCCTGGCTCAGGTGTTTAATGATGGTATAACCCTGGGCAAGTTACTTGACTCCTCTATGCCTCAGTTTCCTCATTTGTAAAATGGGGAGAGGGCTGTTAGCCACCTCATATGGTGGTTGTGAGGATTAAAATATGTCAAGAACTTTAGGACAGGGTCACGGACATGGCAGGCGCCCTGTGAGTCGCTGACTGTTAACCTTACTATTTAGTACAAATTAAAAGCAACAGACTTCACCCAGAAAGCTGAGAAGCCCAGGGCAGCTCATGGCAGCTTTAAAGCAGAAAGGGAGACTCACTGGGGTCTGTAGAGATGAAGAAAAAGGGACCTCCCAGTTCAGAGAGTGGGGGAGGGTAGGGGTACCCTGCAGCAGTACCCATTCCTCTCCCACAGCAGGTGAGGAGTGGCATGTCGATGACAGAATCCAGCGCAGAAGAGCTTCGGTTAATGAGCCCTCCAACGCAGCCATTGGAGATCTGCCACAATGTGGGGGCAGCCAGCCTGGAGAGCCTGCCGTTGTGGGATGCCAGCCCAGCTGGAGGCCCCTCGCCTCCCAGGGGCCTTCCTGAGCCTCGGGTGCCCATGGAACACACCAATAACGAGCCTCGGGTGCCCACGGAACACACCAATAACAGGATTGGTGAGTTGGCCTGTTTTGAGGGATTCTCTGCAGCCCAGGGGCGGAGGCGGGATGAGTAAGGGGCCCTGGGTCCTGGAAGGGGCCTGGAGACTCTGGAGGCAAAAGGCTCAGCAAAGGAGAGGCATAGATTCTTCACCCCTATTCAAGTGTCTGTAAGTAGAGTCAGCAAGGGCACTTACCTCATAGGCCCTGTGCGAATTCATGAGCCAGTGCGAGTGAGCTGCCAGCCATCCCAGCCCCCAACACCTGAGGGGACAGGAGGAGGACGTGCCAGTGGCCGTAGGACCTGCCACTTGTCTGGCGCATTCCGGGCACTGTGCAGATGCCATCTCTTCCTCGTGGGTTGTTTCACCACCTTCTGAGGTTGGTGTCTTTCTCTCCATTTTACAGTTGGGGAAACACCCGCTCCACCTGGCAGCCCTGTCTGCTCCTATCTGTGTGCCTGCAGCCAAAACCCGGGGTGACCAACTTGTCCCGTCTTTCCCGGGAACACTCCTGGCCTCAAGGTGATCTGTCCACCTCGGCCTCACAGAGTACTGGGACCATGGGCATGAGCCACTGTGCCTGGCCTGGGCAGTCTTTTGTAACAAATTGAAACTTTTGAAATTGTAGCTTTTAGTAAGTTTTATTTGAAAAGTATGTATTTTGGGAAATACCACCAAAGGCTTCTTCAGAATTCCTAAGAAGTCCTAACTGGAACATCTGAGTCCACGCTGAGCGCAGTGCCTGGAATCCCAGGTGCGGGGTTCAGAGGGTGTTTGATGGGCAGGAGAAGGAAGTGCCAGGCTCCCAGGTGGATGGCTTAGGTGTGGACTGACCCCCCCATCCCCCAGCATAGCCTGCAGGCCTTGCTGGTGAGTGGATCGGGTGGCGGGGAGGCCACCTCCACTCCACTGGGAAGTGGAAGGGCTTTGGCGGTTCTCGTGGGCAGCCAAGATACAGACAACACCCTCACCCTCCTCATGCCAGCCTGGGGGAGCATCTTCCCTTCCCATCCAGTTCCCAAGAGGGATCACGCTGGGTTCTCCACATCACCCCTCTCCCCCTGGGAACCAGGCAAGGCAAGAACCCCTTTCCCCTCAGCTTCCTCACCTGCCCTCCCCACCTGGCCAAGATGAATTCCCTGCACTCTGGAGCTCTGGGGAGGGGCAGACCCGTGCAGCTCTTGGAAGCCAGCACCACAACCTGGGGTGTGGGAGGCCTGTGATGGGGGCAGAGCCAGGCAGGGCAGACCCCTCATGGCCGGTTCTGACGTTTACAGAGCTCTGTCACTTCTGAGCTCGGCAGGAGCTGTTTCCTCACCTGGAGCAGCCAGTTCCACTGCCTTGAATCCAGTGAATTCCGGATTTCCCAGGGACCCCTGCTCATTTCCCTGAGGATTGTGAGGGGCCCAGCCTGTCTCCCAGCTTTGAATCCTTCTCCCTAAACCAGCACCCCTCCACCTGACCCCATCCGCCTCTCCTCTTCTCTGTCCATCCCCCTCTGGGCCTTCTCTCCCCTCCTGGGGTCTCCTCTCTCACCACCCCCAGCCCCCATCTTTTGCTCAGCCCTCTTCAGGGCTCCTAGAGCCAGGAGCCTGCAGGCCTTGATGGAGACGTGGGGGTGCTGAGGCCCTGCTGTCTGTTTTGGGGTCTGTGGGGGCACCCAGCCCCCAGCCCGTCCCACACTCTGGGCCTTCCCCTCCTCTTGCTGCCGTTTGGAGCACTTCTGTCTTTCCTAGGGGTGTTCAAAACCAGAATAGGAGAGCCAGCGTCATGCAATAGGATTGAGGGCGCAGGGGATTTGAGAACATTTCTGGGGTTCCTGAATCCGAGGGGTACAACCGCATTACCCAGAGAGGCAGGGGTCCCTGCACCCCCGCCCCACCCAGCTCTCAAGTTCCCTCTTGAGCTTTCTCATTCGGCCTCCAGAGTCCAGGGCAGAACACTGGGAGCCGGCCCACCCTGAGCCAGATGCCGTCAGCTGGGCAGAGGCCAGGCTTCCCCACTCCCCAGCTCCTCGGGCCACTGAACTCCCCTGCGCTTCTGTGTTCCCCTCTATCAGAAGGCCACAGCAGGAGCCCCCACATCAGACTGTGGCGAGGACAAGCCATCCGTCCAAGCTCCCACCTCGAGCTCACAGCACAGCCATTCAGGCTGCAGGTGGGAGATCGGCTCTGAGCGGCAAACCCTGAAATTCACACCCTGAGCCAGGCAGTCTCAATCATGAGCTGCCAGGGGTTTCTGCAGGATGTGACTGGCTGGCTGGATTTGCCAGGACAGAGGGGGCTCCCAGGACACGGGGCTTGCAGTATGAGAACCAGGAATGTTCCCGGGAAAGATGGGACATATTGTTCCCCCTGGGTTTTGGCTGCAGGCACACGGATAGGAGCAGAAAGGGCTCCTGGGCAGATTGAGTTTTGTTTTTTTTTTTTTTTTTTTAATTTCTCCTAACTACATCTTGACCTTGGGCAGGTCATTTAACCTCTCCAGGCTTCAGGTTCTTATCTGTAAGTGGGAATCTTGATGGGGTCGCCTTGTAGGAGGGCTGAGCACCCAGGAGCCAGTGTGTGGCAGGTGCTCCCCTCTGCTGTGGTCGCCCATGCTCTGGTTATCCACGGCTTTGCCTGTTCTCTTCCAAGGTTCGCTTTCTCTCCCACTGTGTCCTCCTCTTCCCTACCCATCCCTGAAGAGGAGCCGAGAAAATCCTAAGTACAAATAGGCTGGTTCTTAACTCCTCAAGGCCCAGCTCCTAATCTCCTAGCTGTTATATTTCCTCTGAGCCCCAGGATGCTTGTAAGGTGTGTCAGAGAGGTTGTGCCACCAGCCTGAAGTCACCCAGCGGGCATGACAGCACTGGGCCTCGGCCCCGTCTCTTCCTCTTTGCTCCCATCCTGACTGGTGCTCTGGCCTCCCTCCCTCACACATCCTTTTGCCTTGCAGAGAAAATCTACATCATGAAGGCTGACACCGTGATTGTGGGGACCGTGAAGGCTGAGCTGCCCGAGGGCCGGGGCCTGGCAGGGCCAGCAGAGCCCGAGTTGGAGGAGGAGGAGCTGGAGGCGGACCATACCCCACACTACCCCGAGCAGGAGACGGAACCGCCTCTGGGCAGCTGCGGGGACGTCGTCATGCTCTCAGTGGAAGAGGAAGGGAAGGAGGCCCCCTTGCCCACAGCCGCCTGTGGAAAGTGAGGCCTGGGCTGGGCTGGGGCTCGGAGGGCAGCAGGGTGGCCTCTGGGAGGCCAGGGTGGCACTGTTGGCACCAAGCATGGTCCAGCATCTAGCGGTGGACCAGCCCATCATTGCAGGGGTCTGGTGGTCTCTGCTTGCATCCCCCACTTAGCTGTCCCCTGACTCAGAGCCTAGGGGATCCGGGGCTTGTATAGAAGAGACAGTCCAAGGGGACAGGGTCCCACCAGTGATATTGGTTGAGGCAGCAGAGAGATGGCAGGACTGGGCCCTGCCAAGAATAGCACTGGCCCCAGAGACCTGGGCATCAGACCCTCACCACCAGGCCCAGAGCCCACCGAGGGAGAGGCCGTGAGGCCAGCTCCCAGCGCCCCCGAACCCGACTCCCTCTCTCCCTGGACGTCAGAGATGACACAATTGGGCCTTCTGGCATGCCCCCAGTTACTGTAAATGTGGCCCTCAGTGGGCACAGGGCCAGCGCCTGTGGTTGTCTCTCCTGAGTCAAAAGGGAAGTCCAGGGATGGGGTGTGGTCAGGTGGCACTGTCTGCTGCAGCGGCCACACGGCACTCTGCACTGGCGTGAGGGCCCCTGCCTGGCTCCAGCCCTGCCTGGGCTGTGGAACCCTCCTGGTGCTGCCCACCTTCCCTCTGTTGCCCCCTTGTTGGGCCCAGGGTCAAGTCACTCATCTCAGAATGTCTCTACCAATCCCCACCACAGCAGGCGTCTTGGGACCCAGATGTCTGCGGCCCTCAGCAGCTGCAGACCGCCCCCCACCAACCCAGAGAACCTGCTTTGCTTTGCCCAGGGGCTTCCTCCCCACATGGACATGGGGAACTTGGGGTGCTGCCCGGGGTTCTTGATCACTCTCTGTGGACCCCACCTGCTCTATCCTGGGAAATGAAGAGGCATCTTCCTTAGATCTGCCCTGCTTGCAAATCCACTAGCACCGGCCCCACCCTCTGGTTCTGTCTCTGCACCCACTGGGGTGTGGACACCGAGAGGCGCCACCGCCTCCCCCAGGCATCTGCCTTACTTTGGACCATGGGAAACAAGACTGTTTGGAGGTTCCATCTGGATTTTGGGTGTTTCACATTTCATACCAAGCAGTAAAGTGGCCCTGACTTCCAGTCGGCTGGCCAGCCTGCTCTCCAGGGCCTTCAGCATTTAAGCAAACGAGTGATGGATGAGGGTGAGTCTTGGAGTTGCGGGTAGCCTGGAGACTCATGGACTTACCGCCTGGAGGCAGAGCTGGGGAAGCTGCTGTTTACTCATCGGCTGGCCACGTGCTCTCTGGAGGAAGTGATAGTTTCTGAAACTGCTCAGATGTTTTGGGGAAAGTTGGAGAAGCCATGGCATTGCGAGAGGTGGTTACACCAGAACCTGGACATTGGCCAGAAGTGTAAGTGGGCAGATGCTGTTTGCCCAGTGGTTTTGTGCAAGGATGGAGTGGGTGTCTCTGCATCTCCCGCCGCCGCGGCTGTAAGGTACGCGGGGAAGCACACGCCGGCCACGCAGGGCAGTCTGGCGCCCCTGACGGGAGCGATTGATATGTTTTAACAAAAGAATGCACTCCTTCACCCAGTGGCCCTTCATGCAACTTTCAAGTCTCTAAAAATCCATAAAATTCTTAAAAACAAAGAACTGTAAGGCTGAGGACATGATCATTGAAATTGAGAGTATGTTATTCACAGCCTCTGAGCAGCAGTGGCTCTGGGGGTTTCTCTCCCCGCAGGGCAGGGATTCCCTCTGCACCCCCAGACACTGAGGCGGCCAGTCTCTGGTGGACTGGACATTTCTGTGTCCAGGAGCCCACTTCCTGCTGGGGCAGGCTTCTCACTGCTGGAAGGTTTCCATATCCCTGGAGGCAATCTCTTTCTCTGTGTAATCGCTGCTCCCTGGTTCAAGACTGGCCCTTTGAGAACACTCAGAATAAAGCCACTGATGGCCGGGTGCGGTGTATCATGCTGTCATCCCAGCTACTCTGGAGGCTGAGGCAGGAGAATCGCTTGAACCTGGGAGGCGGAGGTTACAGTGAGCCGAGATCGTGCCACTGCACTCCAGCCTGGGTGACAAGAGTGAGACGCCGTCTCAAAAAATAAAAAAAATAAAGCCGCTATTGTCACAAAAGGCTCCCTTTAGTTATTTAGAGAAAGGTTTCTGGGCCTTTCCATAGCCATCTTCCCTCTGGGCTGGGCCAAGTGGCCCCATAGCTTTAGAGAAGGGAGTCTCTAAGGAACAGTTTGAGTGTCCAAGCCTTGGGAGGCAGGGAGAGGACCACGGTATTTGGGAGCATCGGGCTTCTGTGTCTGAGCTGGGAAGAGCTCAGCCTGCTTCCCTGGGCATAGCTCAGTGGCCTTTGGAACCAGCCTCCACCCCAGGCAGCCAACCTGGAGGCCCCCTCTGACTGTGGAGGAAACCCACAGCCACGGACAGACCCTGCCCCCCACTCCCCAAGATGCCAGCCCACACCCAGACATCAGCCCAGCCATTGAACCAGCCACTGCCTGCCATGCACTCAGTCCAGGGGCTAGGATGAATTTCCCCATTCTGCCCAGCGGTGAGAGGACTCCGTCTATTCTCTGGCTGTGCTCGTGTCCAGGTTGGGAGATGGACAGAGCCCCCTGCTACTCAAGGTAGCAATTTCCAGGCTGTGACAACACTCCCACACACCTCTTCCTGAACATTTGTGATCAGAGTGGGACAGCAAGTGATACGTATCAGATGGAAGCTGCTGCCTTCAAAGAAAAGCCATTGTCTCCTAAGGCACTTTTGTAAACCATTCTACAGTTCTTAGAATCTCCATGGCTTGGATCAGTCCCAAAAACCGAATGAGAGGACCTCCCTAGAGCGTCTCTCACTCCATCACAACCTCACCGTCCCACAGTGAGGTGTTAAAGACCCAAGACGGCCATCTTTGTCCCACGGTCACCAGGCACTGATTGGTTGAGCTAAGTAGAAATGAAAGCCGGTGCCAGATGAGAGGCAGCTCTCCAGCTGTAGTTCCTCAGGTGCCTTCTCTCCTCCACTCACTTCCTTGATCCTCTGCAATGAGGGCCAAGTGTGGGTGGGAGGGGCTTGGGCCAGAATGTGCAGGGACACCAGATTCACAGCCAGGGCGCAAGAGAAAAGCGTAGTGAAGGTGAGACTATTCAGCTTCAAGGGTGGCTCCTTGGGCCGAAGGAGAAACTGCTGAGGATGCCTTGGGCCCCTGTACCCTGCACCAGGCCGCCCTGCCAGGCTCCTCCTCCTGAGCCAGCACCCCATGCTGGCCGAACACCCTGGGACCCTTGTCCGTGGCTGACCCGGGGAGCAGGTCTCCAATGCTGGGGCCATGATTGTGTGCCAGGCACCGGGCAGAGAGGCTTGCCTGCCATCCTCCGCAGCATGTGGATGGCGATGTCACTGTGGGGTCATACCCAGGCTCAAATCCCAGCTCCGCCATTTATCTGTTGCACGAGCTTGGCTATATTCCATGATCTAAGACTCGGTTTTCTTGTCCGTGAAATGGGGGTGTCAGTCTCTACCTGATGGGTTTGTGGGACTTTCCTGACATGCCACCTGGTGGTGTGGCTTGTGCTAAGTGGCAGGCTCTGTCCTTATTCCAGCCTGGTGGCCACTTGCCAAGAGTGAGTACTTCCTATGTCTGCAGAATTCAGCCCCCTCAAACTTACAAGTGGATCACCTTTAAAAGGGCACTGGGGCCAGGCACGGCGGCTCACAACTTTCATCCCAGCACTTTGGAGGTCGCGGCTGGCGGATCACCTGAGGTCAGCAGTTTGAGACCAGCCTGGTCAACATGGTGAAACCCCATCTTTACTAAAAATACAAAAATTAGCCAGGCGTGGCAGCATGTGCCTGTAATCCTAGCTACTTGGGAGGTTGCGGCGGGAGAATCACTTGAACCCAGGAGGTGGAAGTTTCAGTGAACCAAGATTATGCCATTGCACTCCAGCCTGGGTGGCAAGAGTGAAACTGTCTCAAAGAGAAAAAAAAAAAAGGAAGCACTGGAATCGGAACACTATCTTCCTAGGAAAGCATTGTTACTGATGGTTGGTTCCAAGGCTAGCCCACCAAAGCCTGCTTTAGCCCATCAAGGTTGATCAGAACTTTCAGGCCAGCCTTGGGACCTGGCCGCCCTTGTGGCCACGTTGTTGTGGGAAGCCCTGTGGTGGCTGGGCCTCTTCTTGCTCTGTGGGCTACCCCAAGAACCCTAAAATCACAGTCATAGGACTGGCTCATTATTCCATGTCTGTAACTCTGGGGATGTTGACGAAGTGGTGCGGGTCCCTCCACAGGGACATCTCACTCGTGGTTCTAGCACATTCCAGATGGCACCGCATTGCTGTTCAAGGCCTTTCCTCAATTAAAGAGTGGCCTCCCTTCCTCCCTTCCTTCTACAAACACCTCTGATGAGCCCGGCCCAGGTCTAGCTGCTGAGGACTCATGGGGCACAGACTTACTCCTGTGGGTCCTGTGTCTGGTGGATGGGACAGACGGTAGCATCATCGAATCAGTGCACAAGGCCATTGCAGAGTCGGATCACGCTGTGAACCACAAGAAGCCCTAGCCAGGTACTGTGGCAGAATGGGAGGGGAGGGCCACCCTAGCTAGGTGGTCAGGGCGAGCTTCCTTGAGAGGGTGCCCTTTGAACTTGGCCTGAGTGACGTCACGAGCCAGCGAGGTCTGGAAGGCAGAGTACCACACGTGCAAAGGGCCTGAGGTGAGCGCGCCCCTGCCTCAAGTTTCAGGAAGAACACAGTGGTGGAAAAGGCACAGTGGGCGAGGCAGAGAAAGGAGGTGTGGAGGGAAGGCCTGGCTGTGGAGCGCCTGGTGGGCCCCTGTGATTAGGTACTTCCATTTTACCGTAAGAGCACTGGTCTACATTTATTTCTGTTTTCTTCCTAGTGGAACAATGAACATCCTGGTATTATCTTAGCAGTGAGTGAGAAAGGCCAAACCAGGGGCAGCAAAGTTTGTTTTAACCTATTTCAGAGGGAAGTTGGGCAAACAGGCAGCAGTTGCTCGTAGCCAGGAAGCAGTTAGATGTGTTTTCTCAGAAAGAACTAAGACAGCATTCCTGGCGATGATCGCAGCGACGGGTGAAGTTAGGAGTCGGCTGGTCTAGCTTCCCCTTTCTCTGGGTGTCTTCCAGAGAGTAAAAACCAAACTGAAAAACCCTGGGAAGCCTGGAGGCCTCTGTTTTGGTGTGGTGTTGGTTTTGCAGTCATGAGCCAGGGATTATTTCAGCATCACAGGGACAGCAGCGGCCTGCACGTTCTTCTTCACCCTTTAGCCCTCACGGAGGCAGTGACCATTTCATTATGGTGGCATGGAGCCGTGGCTTCCGGCTTGACCAGCTCCCAGCTCCTTGGTCCCAAGCAAAGCCCTTATGTGTGTTCCGTGTGGGTTTTCTGGTCTGCAAAATGGACCTAATAGGGCCAGGCACAGTGGCTCATGCCTGTAATCCCACCACTTTGGGAGGCCGAGGCCAGTGGATCACTTGAAGTCAGGAGTTCGAGACCAGCCTGACCAACATGGTGAAACCCTGTCTCTACTAAAAATACAAAAAGTAGCTGGGCATGGTGACATGTGCCTGTGATCCCAGCTACTTGGGAGGCTAAGGTGGGAGAACTGCTTGAACTTGGGAGGCGGAGGTTGCAGTGAGCTGAGATCGTGCCACCGTATTCTAGCCTGGGCAACACAGCAAGACTCTGTTTTTTTTTTTTTTTTTTTTTTTTTTTTTTAAAAAAAGGACCTAATATTTGCCTTGTAAGATGGCTAGCAGGCTGAGAGGGACTGTGGAAGCCAAGGTCTGAGCACATACGCCATGTTCAATAAACGACCGGGCGCAGCATCTTAAGATCTGAGAGCTCGCCCAAGCCTTCCCGCATTCTTTGTGCATCTGGGCTTCCTAATAGAACCCTAGATGGTAGATAGGCTGGGTTGCAGCACTCTGTTTTACAAACTGAGGCTCAGAGGGGCAAAGCAACCGGCCCACTGCCACACAGCTGGGAAGTGCCAAAGCTGGGGTTCAGCCCCCAACTCTGTGATTCTAAATCCCTGTTGGTGCCCAGGTGGCCTGGCTGCCTCTGTAATCGGGTTGTGTGCATGTTGCCGTCATCCTTGGCACTTGCCTTCTAGACACGTTTCCTTTCATCTCCAAGTCACCACAGCTGAGAGAGAACAGAGGCTGATTTTGTTCCTCCCTTTACGGGAAGGCAGGGACAGTTGCAAGAGGCTGGGTAACCTGCTCAAGGTCAAACTCCAGGCTGGGTGTGGCTTTCTGATTCCTCTGACCAGACAGGAAGGACATGGCGCTAACTCCACCAGAGCCTCCTTCCTTAAACACAGCTTGCCATGCACGGGTTCCTGAAGCCAACAACTTCAGGAGCAGGAAGTGGAAACGTGCCACCATGCCCTGCTAATTTTTTTTTTTTTTTTTTTTGGTAGAGACGGGTTTTTCTATGTTGCCCAGGCTGGTCTTGAATTCCTGGGCTCAAGCAATCTTCCTACCTTGGCTTCCCAAAGTGCTGGATTACAGGTGTGTGATTCTGAGGTCCAGGGAGACTCGGGGCTGGGTTGAGTCCAGAGAATCTCTGGGGGAGAACTGTCTGATGATGGAATTGCCCTTTCCATCCCCAGTAACACCTCATATCCTGCTCTCTGCCCCACCTGAGGCTTCGGGAAGGAAGACAATCCAGAACAAGCCTCCCGTTTTACAGATGGAACAACTGAGCCCCATAGAGGTAAAGCGATTTTCCCAAGGTCCCAGCTTGGTGCTGTGTGATGGAGACGGCTCTAGCTCTAGCTTTAGGTTGGGGCTGGGGTAGGGGAAATCACTCCCTAGTCCAAGGGAGCAGTAAAGATTACTTGCTGATTTTCATTCTTCCTTTAAAAAAAAAATCGATGTTAAAAGTAACTGTGGTGAGAGGGTGGGGTTCTTATTTATAATGCAGCTTTGCAAGAATAAACAGAGTAGACAAAAATATCCTATCAGCTGGGCTTCTGCAGCTTCACAAGCTACTGATCTGTGCAGTTAGAGGGCCCCAGGTTCAGAAGGGCCCTGGGCTTGGTTTCATGCGTTGCTATCGCCATCTTGAAAGTGATTAATAACTTATGGCACGGGGCCCTGTGTTTTCATTTTTCATGGAGTTTTACAAATTATGTAGCTGGTCTTGCCTGGGGGCAGGGAAATTGTTTATTCAGAATTCACTGGAAGCCAAAGCACTTTATTTCCATTGTCATGTGATCTCACAGGGACCTTATAAATGAGCACGCATGTGGGGACATTTTTAAGAAGTGTTAAATGACCAGTAACTGACATAACTGTCTGAGTCATCTCTTGCTACATAACAAATCACCTCAAAACTTAATGGCTTAAAACAACGGTCACTAATTTTGCTCACAAATCTGCAATGTGGCCTGGACTTAGCAGAGGAGGCACATCTTGGCTCACTTAGTACCATTGGGGTGATGAGATGAGCTGGAGAATCCACCTCCAAGAGGTCTGGCAAGTTGGTGCTGGCTGCCAGTTTCTCTCCATGGAGCTGCTTGGGCTTCCTCACAGCATGGCCGCTGGGTTCCTGGAGCCAAAAATTCCAGGAGCAGGAAGTGGAAACTGCCAGGGTCATAAAATCTGGGCCCGGAAATATAATAACCCAGGGTCCTCTGAGCCTGGCACCGCATCACCTTTGCCACATTCTGGGCAGTCACAGAGCTGAGACTCAAGGGGAGGGGACACAGATCCCATCCCTCATTAGAAGGAGTGTTAAAGAATCTTGAGATCTTACGTGTCAACACAAACACTTCACATATTGTCTGATTTTAGCCTTTTGGTAATTTTGCCATTATTGTCCTTGAAGTTGGCTCAAGGAAGATAAATAACCTGGTGGAATTTGAAATGCATCTGGCTGGAATTTGAATCCAAGCTGGTCTGTCTCCAGAGTGTGAGCTCTGGACTGAGTGGCTGACCTGTGCATTCAGGGACCCATGCAGTCAGAATGTGGCAGGACTGAAATGCAAGCTCACATCTGTCTGATTAGAGAATACTTGAGTCTGGTACCCATAAAAACTAGTTCCTATCTAGTTTTTAGATAGGGATATCAAGGCTCTGAGAGGTCTTGCCAGGTCTCCCCTGAGGAAGAGGGCAGGGCCTGGCACCTTCCAGGGCAGGATGGGGCCTCCAACTTGGGCTGCATAGAACCATGTCAGGAAGTCACAGAGAGTTGTGGGCAGATTATGCAAGTACAGGCTGTCAGGAGAGGTGTTGTTTTTCATTGCAATTACACTTGACTCAGGAAATACAACTTCTGCTCGTATCACAGGAGGGTTCCGGAGGGTTCCTCACCCTATGCAGAAGACCTCCTGTGAATACTGGGGCACTCACTGGGTGAACCAGGGTCCGCTGGGCCAATTGCATTCATCAAAAGTTCCCCGAGAGCCTCTCTGTGGCCATCTGGGCTGGGCTTTGACAATAGACTTGAAGAGGCTCTATTCCTACCATGCACGGAGCCACAGGTCAGTAAGAAGGATGATAAGAACTGTACTTGAGGCTTTTGTGTGCTCTCATTTAAATCTCACAGTGCACTGGAAAGTCGTTACTATATGACCTCTATGTTACCGGTGAGGAAACTGAGACACAGAGTAGCTAAGCCACTTGCCCAGGGTCACACAGCTGCTAAGTGGTGCAGCCAGGGTTTGAACACAGGCCACTTGGCTGGAGTCTGCATCCTCACTCACTTGGCCATGCTGCTCCATTGTGGCTCAGGCCGAGGTCACCACTGTGCTGAGGCCCCAGCCCTGAGTCTCAGACCCTGTAGCACATGATGAAGGCATCCATGGGGCTCAGTTAATACACAGGTAATGGAATTTGCCTCTCAGCTTTTATCCCACCTTTCCTTTCCAAAGCCCAGCTGTGGCCAGGCCACTCCCTCACAGAACCTTCGATGGCTCCCTAATGCCTACAGGCCAATGTCTGCCAATCCAGCCCTTGCTGCTACCTCCATAGCTCCCGTATCCAAACCCTGCCTGAGACCCAACTGTGTTCCCTCAGTCACCAAATGCAGATGGCATATTCTCATCATGAAATCTCTGCTCAGTGCTGTAAGCCCTGAATTTACAACCTCATCTTTCTCCTCCTCCTCCTCCAGAAAGCCTTCCAGGACACCTAGGCCCAGGACCTCCAAACTCGTGCAGCACTGACTATGAAAGGGGACTGGAGGCCAAGTTCCAGAAGTCTTGCAAAAAATATCTCTGAAGAAATGAATTCATTCATTCATTCATTCATTCATTCATACAGCCGCTCATTTAGTCACTCAAGCAACAGATCTCTATGGAACACCTACTATGTGTCAGGCACTGTGCTTGGTGCTGGGGAACACAGTAGGGCAGTGGCGGGGATATACAGTACTACTCTCAGGGAGTCACAGCCCAACAGGGAGGCCAGCCTGGAGTCTGGTAATGGCTTAGAGTGTGATATTTGCTTTGATGGAGACCAGTTTGGGGTTCATGGCCCCAGTGGATGACACCTAGCTTAGATGTGGGCGAGGGGGGGCGGTCTCTGCTTTCTCCTCTGTTTAATAAGAGCACCCACCACAAAGAGTTGTTGTAAGGATTAATTTCATCCATTAATCTGTTCAATAAATGTTTGTCAAGCTCAAACTATGTGCTGGGGTGCTGGGGACAGACAGCCCTGCCCTCTGCAGAGTGACAATAAACAGTATTTGGGATAACACTGGTGGGAGGTAATTGCTATAAAGACAAAAAAGACAGTGGCATGTAGGCCCTCAGAGTGGGTGAGATGTGCAGCCAGGGCTTGGGGATGTAGCACCTGCTGAACAAAGGTCTGGGAGAACATAGCGATTCAGGGTGTGCAGGGGGCAGTCAGTAGCTGTGATCATGAGTCTGGGGTAGACATTGCCCCATCCCTGTATTTGCATCTCTAGGTTTCTATAGAAGAAATGGGCAAGGTGATGGGGAGAGTTTCATGGGTGGAAATTGTTTACAGGAGCTGAGGAGGGAGGCTGGCAGGACTGAGCCTGCTACTCGGTGAGAAGTCGCAACAGCCTCAGCAGGGCTGGGGAGCTGTAGGGGGATTGGAGCCCGAGGGGGTTTCCTTCCAGTGTGAAGGGGAAAAGCAAGGCTGTGCACTTTGGGAACTTCTCAGGGAAACCCTTTCCTGCACCCCAGGGGACCCGGGCTCCATTCTAGGAAGGCAGAATGCATGGCCTCCATCAAATTTTGGCTTTGCATTTATTAAGCACTTACTAAATGCCAGGCACTGTAGAGTCTCCATCTCAGATCCTTACGGCACCTCTGAAAAGCAGAGGTTATTTGTCCCCATTCTACAGATGAGGAATTAGAGGTTCAGGGAGGTAAAGTGACTTATCCAGGGTTAAGGTTGCATATCAGCCAATGGCCTGAGCTGAGACTTGAACCCAGGTCTAGGTGATGGCAGAGTTGATGCTATTTCTCCTTTTGATATACCCCAACTGTGTAAAGCAACCCTTTTTTGCTAGGCTTCTTGGTGTTTTTACCACTGATTCCTAGGGGTTAAAGGTTCCTGGGTTCCTCCTTTGGAGCACATGTCTGGAGCAGGACCTCAGTCTGTTGGCAGAGGGGCAGTAGCTACTCTGTCTGGCATACAGTAGGTGCTCAGTAAGTCTGCAGGGCAGGCAGGACAGGCCTGGGTTGGAGGAAGATCCAGTATCCTGGGATTGAGAGCTGCAGACCAACTTCACCTGGAGGACAAATTAGAGGTGGCCTAATCACTGCCATCTACTTCAAGAAGCCCCCAGGGCACTTGAGCCAGGGTGGCTTGATCCCTTTTCTAAGTCTCCTGCCTGCCCTGCCCCAGTTCCTGCAGGGAGTGTGTTGGCTCTGACTCACCCATGTCCAGCACTGCCTAGCTCTTTCGGGGGCTGCTGTAGGCACCCATACTTGTAAATGTCTGAATAAGTGAAGATTGGGAAATTGCACTGGGGAAAAATTACTATTTATTCCTCTTTTGAACTGGGGAGGAAGACATTGCTGGGGAAATGAGGTCAGTGACGTGGGGAGCATTGCCTGCTCCTTGCTGATGAGCAGAGGGCCGCTCTCAAGTGCTGTCTTCCTAGGAAGGGTTGGGTAGTGCGTCAGGGAAGGGGCCCAGAGCTGTGACTGGTCCAGTCTGGCAGGAAATTGCCCCCTCACTGTGTCACTCCCTTCTCTGCCCTCACTCTAAGCTGCTCCCCTGGCTGCCCTAGCTCTGAGCTGAAATCTCACTAATGAGAAAAAAATGTACTGGTTTATGCCTCCATGGGCTGGCTGTGCTGGTGGGTCCCAGCAGGGAGGTGGCCTGCTGACATGGCCTGGAGGAAACAGAGTGCATAGGGCAGGGAGGATGTGCATGAGTGATTTGTGACTCCCAGGCCTCATAGCCTCATGCAGCCCCTCCCTCTGAGAGTACAGATGGGGAAACAGAGGCCTGGGAAGACGAGAGACATGCCTGAAGTCACACACAGAATCAGTGGCCTTCAGAACAAGCACCCAGGCTGCTGGTGCTTTAAAGATAAAAATAAACTTTATAAATGGAAAAAATGAATGAAAGAAGAAACAAAGTATAAAGAACATGATAAATATAATAAAAATTACAATCTTGGTGAGTCACAGTGGCTCACGCCTGTAATCCTAACACTTTGGGAGGCCCAAATGGGCAGATCATTTAAGGTCAGGAGTTCAAGAACAGCCTGGCCAACATGGTTAAACCTCATCTCTACTAAAAATACAAAAATTAGTTGGGCACGGTGGTGTGTGCCTGTGGTCTCAGCTATTTGGGAGGCTGAGGCACAAGAATCACTTGAACCCAGGAGGCAGAGGTTGCAGTGAGCTGAGATCATGCCACTGCACTCCAGCCTGGATGACACAGTAAAAGAATCAGTATTCCTTAAACAAATAAATTACACACAATCCCATCTCCCATGATAACACCTTTAAACACTTTGGTTTCTTCCCTCCTGAGTAGTTTTTAAAAAGTATCCTCAGTGGTTTATTTATTTATTTATTTGTTGAATTTTCTAGAGCTGGGCAATCTGAGAAAGCTCTTACCTCTCCATCCTAAGAGTTCATCTGAAAGAGTTTCATGGCTAGAAGTGTCTTTGAGAATCTTTGGTTTAGCGCATTCCAGTGCTTCTTCTCCAATGCCAGGCCACCGCAGCCAGGGCAAGAGAACCCTGTGGGCTGGAGAGATCCTGGAGGACTTTCAGGAGGCAGTGGGGTTGGAGCTGAACCATGAAAGATGGCTCAGCAGCAGGAATGGGAAGAGGGCGTGCTTCATTGTGGGGGACCGTTTGGATCTCAGCTGCCTGGGGGTCTAGGTAGGAGACCTCTGGGAAGGCCTTTGGAGGAAGCATCTGGGGAAGCTGAGGTGAAGACAGGCTCAGGAAAGCTGTTTGCCTTAGGAGAGGCCAGAGGGAGACGGGACAGGTGAGGCCTTTGCAGCCTGCCTGCGCTGCCTGCAGACCCAGGGCTGGCTGGCTCAGGGTGGGCATATACAGCTGGGGATGGAGCAATGGAGGATGGAGCTAGAGGCTCCTGATAATTTGCCCCTCCCCAGGGGCCAGCCCTGGAGAAAGCCTTGTGTTCAGAGCACATGAAGAACCCCTGGTTCTCCCTCTGTGAAGTGGAACGTCTTTGTGATGAGTGGAGTGATTGCACCAGCAGCCAACAGCCCTTGCATCGGGGCCTGGTAGATCCTTCATGAAACGGACGTTTGTGATTATAATGAGATTTTTTTTTTTTTCGAGACAGAGTCTCATGCTGTCACCCAGGCTGGAGTGCAATGGCGTGATCTCCACTCACTGCAACCTCTGTCTCCCAGGTTCACGTGATTCTCCTGCCTGGGCCTCCCGAGTAGCTGGGATTACAGGCACACCACCACACCCGGCTAATTTTTTGTATTTTTAGTAGAGACAGGGTTTCACTATGTTGGCCAGACTGGTCTCGAACTCCTGACCTCGTGATCTGCCCACCTTGGTCTCCCAAAGTGCTGCCATTACAGGCATGAGCCATGGCGCCTGGCTATAATGAGATTTGCTGTAGAGAGATGTGTCCTGTATTCTGTGTCTGCACTCTGCTGGCTGTGTACACTGGGGTGAGTTGCTTAAAGTGGTCTATGAAATAGAATGATTAGGCCCTGCCACTGGGCTCGCCTAGAGTTAGAGAGAATGTCAAATGGGGGGTCAGGTAGGGAGGTGACGAGTTAGGGAGGGGTGCTGACACCTTTCATCATTGCCACACCCAAACACCCAGAGAAAAGTGCAAACTACTAAAAGACACGGAGAAGTTCTGAAGAGGTGAGGGGTGTGCCATGTTCATGGACGGGATAAATTAATGTTGCAGAGATGTCAGTTCCCTTCCCAATTTACCTAGCAACTCAGTAAAATCTCAAATCACAGCTGGAGTTTGAGGAACCTGACACGTGGATTTAAAAATGTGTGCGGAAGAGTAAAAAGCCATATATAATTCAGTCCATTTTGAAAAATCAGAACAAACAAGGAAAATTCACTCTACCAAATACTAAACGTTCTCTAAAGCTGTAATGGTAAAAATCATATGAAACTAGCCCAGGAACAAAAGGCCAATGGAACAGAATGGATCGTTTAGCCATAGACCCAGGTACTTATGTTAATGAAGGGATGGGCCGGGCACAGTGGCTCACGCCTGTAATCCCAG
The DNA here is from genome assembly GCA_963574635.1 of Cheracebus regulus. NCBI lineage: Eukaryota > Metazoa > Chordata > Mammalia > Primates > Pitheciidae > Cheracebus > Cheracebus regulus. The sequence continues at coordinate 94,843 of CAUYQU010090553.1, forward strand.
CACTCTGGGAGGCCAATGTGGGCAGATTACCTGAGGTCAGGAGTTTGAGACCAGCCTGTTCAACGTGGTGAAAACCTGTCTCTATTAAAAATATAAAAAAATTAGCCAGACGTGGTGGCACATGCCTGTAATCCCAGCTACTCAGCAGACTGAGGCAGGAAAATCACTTGAACCAGGGAGGCAGAGGTTACAGTGAGCTGAGATTGTACCACTGCACTCCAGCCTGTGCAACAAGTGTGAGACTCCATCTCAAAAAAAAAAAAAAAAAAAAAAAAGAATGAAGGAACGGACCGTTTGGCTGATAGTTTAGGGAAAACTCACTCACTTATGAGGGAAATAAAGATTGGTGTCCAGACTTTATACTCCATATGCAGTCCCAGTGCATTAAAGACAAAGGCATGAGATGGAAAATTATAAAGCTAATGAACCTATGAGTAGGTTCTGTATTTTCTTTTCTACTTTTTTTTTTTTTTTTTTGAGACGGAGTCTCGCTCTGTTGCCTGGCTGGAGTACAGTGGCACAATCTCAGCTCACTGCACCCTCCGCCTCCAGGGTTCAAGCGATTCTCCTACCTTAGCCTCCTAAGTAGCTGAGATTACAGGCATGCGCCACCACGCCCAGCTAATTTTTGTATTTTTGGTAGAGATGGGGGTTTCACCATGTTGGCCAGGCTGGTCTGGATCTCTTGACCACGTGATCCACCCACGTCAGCCTCCCAATATATTATCTTTCATTACCCAGAAGCAGGGAAATCAAATGCGATTCAAATGGCAAAACACTGATGGATTCCACTGCATTAAAATTAAGAAGTTTTTGCCAACAATAAAGGATACCATAAACAAGAATACCAGATAGACGACAGAGCAGAGGAAGTATTTGTGATAGCTAAAAATGACAAGGGATTGATAACTAGAGTATGCAAGGAATTATTGCAAAGCTACAAGAAAAAGACAGGAAATAGTAGAAATATGGTCAAAGGATGTGAATAGGCAGTTCAGAGAAGGGGAAACCCAAATGACTAACAAGTAATGAAGAGGTGCTCAAACCCACGGATATTCAGAGAAATGCGAATGAAATAACGTGGCTTCCACTTTATACCCATCACATTGGCAACACTGGCTAAGGGCGAGTTTGGGGGCAGAGAGTGATAGAAACTCTGTAGTCCCCCTAGTGGGGCCATCACTGGGGCGGTCATCTTGGAGAAATTTCTTTTTTCCTTTTTGAAAAACCAGCTTCTACATCAAGAACACAGTCCTGGAGGAATTTCTGGCAGTGTTAGTGAAATAGGTACACAAACCCTCCCCGATCCAGCAATCCCATGCCAGAGAAATTCAAACATTTGCAAACACCACCACGTGTTTTATAAGGACGCGTCGATTGTTGGAGAGGCGTGGAGGAAGATGGGAACAGGGATTGAGGAAAAAAATCAAGCCAGACAGGAACCTTGTACGCCAAGATTTGCGCAGTATGATTCACTCAGCCCTCTGTACCTGAGGCCCAAAATATGAGAGAAGAGTTATGCAAGAAAAAAAAAAAAGATTCCATTCAGACTCACCACAAAATTTTGAAATACCTAAGGATTATTGACAAAAACGAGGAAGGCGCGGAGGAGGAGGGACTACATGAGGGCAGTCATGTTCCTTCCCAGGCCAGAGTGGCCTTGCTTGTAAAGAGATGATGGAAAAGAGGGGAACTCTGGGGCAGTGGGGAAACTGAGGCCAGAGTTTGTAGAATGTATGGGGGAAGGCAGCTGTTGCTTGTCTTTGAGTCTTTGTCTAGAGATTTGTGGTCCACAGATGGGTCCAGCTGCTCCTTGGAGAGACCAGTGAGATGGGGAGGCTTTGGTGGGGTGGGGGTTTTCAAAGTGGGGGTGGGGGAAGGGGGACAGAGAGTGGGTTTGGACGGGGTTACGGGTTGGGAGTTAGAGGTGGAGAGACCAGGATCCTGGAGAGAGTAATACTTGCTTGGTAGGGCCAGGGTGAGGCTGAAAGGAGATGGGAGAATCGAAAGCCCTTTGAAAATACAAAGGGCTGCAAAGGGAAACCCGCTCACAAGAGCAAACACCCTGCCCTGCTGCAGATGCAGATGCCGGCACCAGGAATCACACACTACTGGCTGTTGGCGAGAGTGTCCGGGGGGTGCAGCCTCCTGGGAGAAGAATTTGGCAGGGCGCGGTGAAAATGAAAGCATGCAAACCCACAGCCCACCGCTGCCCAGCAGTTTTACTTTCCAGGTTTATGACCTTGAGAAACATTCACCTTGGGCCTCAGGATACAGATGCAGGAATGCACATCTTTGTGTGCAGTGGAGCCAAAGTACAAACATCCCAAAGGCCCATTCCAGGGCAGTGGGCAGCAGGTGTGAGACAGCATGGGCGCAGCACCCGGCAGCAGCAGCAGGTAGAAACAATAAGCAGATCTGAACTCATCAATATGGAAAGTTCTCAGAAACACAGCCGAGGCGCCTGACGGGGCACCTGGCGTTCTACTGTTTGTGTAGATGTAGACGCATACATCTAGAATAACACTCTACATTGGTACGTGGAAGCAGAAAACTGACTGGAGAGAAACACAACCCAGAGGAATTGTTTTTGGGGCAGAATCAGGGCACTGACGCTGGGGCCAGATCTGAAAGACTTCCATTTGAATTATAAAATAAAAGGATTTGAAGCAAAAAATAATTCAACAAATGTTTACTGGCAGCCTACTTTTTTAAAAAAAATACCTAATTGAAGGCCTGGCACGGTGGCTCACGGCTGTAATCCCAGCACTTTGGGAGGCTGCGGCAGGCAGCTCACCTGAGATCAGGAGTTCAAGACCAGCCCCAACCAACATGATGAAACCCCATCTCTACTAAAAATACAAAAATCAGCTGGATGTGGTGGTGTGCACCTGTAATCCCAGCTACTCAGGAGGTTGAGGCAGGAAAATAGCTTGAGCCCGGGAGGCAAAGGTTGCAGTGAGCCGAGATCGCACCACTGCACTCCAGCCTGCTGGACAGAGCGAGACTCCGTCTCAAAAAAAAAAAAAAGAAAAAAAATAAATTGGCCAGGCATGGTGGCACATGCCTGCAATCCCAGCTACTCAGGAGGCTGAGGCAGAAGAATCACTTGAACCCAGGAGGCAGAAGTTGCCAAGATCACACAATTGCACTCCAGCCTGGGCAACGGGAATGAAACCGTCTCAAAAAAAATAAATAAATAAAAATAAAAAAAATAAAGGGCAGGGCGCAGTGGCTCATGCCTGTAATCCCAGCACTTTGAGAGGCTGAGGCAGGTGGATCATCTGAGGTCAGGAGTTTGAGACCAGCCTGGTCAACATGGCAAAACCCTGTCTCTGCTAGAAAAAAAAAAATGCAAAAAATTAGCTGGACATGGTGGTGGGCACCTGTAATTTCAGCTACTCGGGAGGTTGAGGCAGGAAAATCGCTTGAACCCAGGAGGTGGAGGTTGCAGTGAGCTGAGATCACGCCATTGCACTCCAGCCTGGGCAACAGAGCAAGACTCTGTCTCAAATAAAATAAAATAAAATAAAATAAAATAAAAAGGCTGGGCATAGTGGCTAACACCCATAATCCTAGCACTTGGGAAGGCAGAAGTGGGAGGATCACTTGAGTCTAGGAGATCAACACTAGCCTGGGTAACAAGGCAAAACCCTGTCTCCATGGAAAACGCAAACGTTAGCCAGGCATGGTGGGTGTGTGCCTGTGGTCCCAGCTACTCAGGAGGCTGAGGTGGGAAGATCATTTGAGCCTGGGAGGTTGAGGCTGCAGGGTGCTATGATTGTGCCATTGCACTCCACCCTGGGTGGCAGAGTGAGACCCTGTCTCAAAAAAAAAAAAAAAGTAACTGCTGGGTGTAAAATACAGCAGCATGGTTTGCGGTGGGATGAACAGGAGAATTTCCCATCAGGAAAAGGCCCTGTGTACAGGGCAAACTCTGCACCCATCTACCTGGGCAGTCATTCCCACAGGTCAGCCAAGACCTGCCTTGTGCCAATAAAGATAGGCGTTTGGAATGGAGCCCAGTCCTGCTGCGCCACACTGCACACATCTGGTGCACCCACCCCACACATCTGGCGCACCCACCGCACACATCGGTGTACCCACCCCACACATCTGCACCTCGCTCCACACAACACACAACTTCAGGACAAGAAGGACACCAGGTCTAATCCAGAGATGGCAAAGGCCAGGTGTTTGTGCTGAGGCCATCCTCTTCCCGCCCAGGGCATGCCTGGCTGCTCCCTCCTTCGTCCTTTCTTGTAGAGCCCACATCCAGGCTGAGTCCCCGACACAGAGCCCTAGGCAGCCACCCCCAAGCGGAGCTGGCATAGAGGGTGAAACCAGCCTGCCTCCCCTGAAATCCGCTCCTCATGTTACAGATGAGGATGCCGAAGCCCAGAGAGGGGTAGGCACTGGCCCAAGGTCACACAGGAAGGGGGCTAGAAAGGGGATTCCTGAGTCTTAGCTGGTCCGGCTTGCTGGGTTTAGAAACCAAGGGTCTTCTCCAGAAGGTCTGAGACTGATTCAGGGGTTGAGTCCTGGGGAGAGGCCACTCAGAACAGGGAGATTTCAGTGAAGCTAGGGGAGGAGGAGGCCTGAGGCTTTGCCTGTGGTCCTCTTTGAGTGCTGGGAGAGAGAAAGAGCTACTCCCAGGCCCTGCTCTTCTTTGGAAGGAGATGGGGACATGAGCGGGTGTTTTTCAGTCCACTGTCCCCAGCCCGCATGGTACGGCCAGCTCAGCCCAAGATGTGGCCCCAGGGAAGGGAGGAGGGCAGGTGGGAGGGCCAGATGAGGCAGGCAGTTTTAGGCTGTGGCTAACACCAAATGCTGCTTCCTGTTCGTGATTTTAGGGCATGAGTCATCAAGGGGCTGGCCCGGCACATTCAGAGCGCTGAGATAAGCAGGACAGAGGGACAAGGAAAGGTTGCTTGCCCTGGCTGTGGGCTAGCCTTGGTGGGGAAGGAGCCGGGTTCCCGCTGTCCAAGCAACCCTGCAAGACAGATTCCCACTGGGACCCCGAGGCCAGGTCAGAAGGAGTTGGCTTTGTGGCTGGCTCTGAATGCTCACTCCAAAAAGAACATTGCATGGAGACCTCCCTGCGGTGGAAACCTTCCCCCCAGCACAGCCACAGCTCAGCCTTCCAAACCGCCCTCAGCCACACACAGCACCTGCTGCACCTCAACCCTCTGTATGGTTTCTCAACAGTTGCCCCTCGGTCACCCAGGGGTCCATTAAAAAGCCAGATCATCGGGCCCTCAACAGACATAGGCATGGGGCCCAGGACTCTGCATATTTCACAAGCCTTCCAGATGATTCTTGTGCTGGTCGAAGCTGAAAAGCCACTCCTCTAAAAGGTCCACTAGAATGCCCGGCACACAGTAGGGGTTCAATAACTGTCCATATAGGCACACAGTAGGTGTTCAATAACTGTCAGTAGACAGACTAGGTGTCCTCGCACATATGGCCTGCCGCAGCCCCGCCTTCTTCCACCCTCACTTGCAGGAGCGCAGTCATCAACCTGTTGGGGTGGGGGATGGCAGGGGGCCCTCTGAGGGCTGTAGACTGAGCTGGGAAGTGAGAAAAGGCTCCAGGGAGCAACCAGCCAAGAATTAGATTCACCACATGCCGCTCCTGAGTTGGGGACCTGAAGGCCACAGTCTCATCTCTGCTGGAAGTCCGTGTGTTGTCAGCAAGTAGCAAATGGGGACTTTTCTGCACTGCGAGAATGGGAGTCTACCAGATGCATGACTTGGGAGTCTGCATTGGGTACGTAGGGCCTGGGAGTGACTGGGCTGGACTGGGTTCCTGAGCCTGGACCGGGACATCCATGTACTCATTCATTCATTCATTCATTCACTCAAGTTTTCATGCCTTCATCGCCTCCTGTGTACCCTTCGTCCTGTATTCGGTTCTTGTTCACGTCAACTTTATCAGGCTCCTCCTGTTAGGTATGTCCTGGGCCAGAACATACAGGAGATGCACAAGAAGGGGCTCAATCGAGGGAAACAGAGGGGAACAAGGCAAGTCCCCTACCCTCGGGTATCACACAGTCCAGCAGTGTGCGAGGCGGCCGTGCTCAGAGCTCCTTGGCTATGGAGAGGCCACCAAACCCGGTTTGAACCCACTGTACCCGGTACTAGCCGGATAAGCATACCATAAAGCTTGCTCCTCACCTGGTGCAAGGCAGCGTGTGTAAATCATCTTTCCATAACCGCTAGTATCACAATTACTAAGAGAGGCCAGGGCTATGTAAGCGACTAATACCCGAGTGAGTGTTTTGCTAACAGTCTGTAGATATATCATGTTATCCTGCTCGGCTTGCTGGGGTGTGGTCAAGGGTGGTTTCGCAGAAGAGCAAGGAGTGGGGCTGTGACTGGAAGGAGAGGTAGGTGATCACCAAGCAAACAAAGAGGAAAAGACCCCCAGGCCGAGGAACCCGCATGGACAAAGGCATGGAAGTGGGAGCTCAGGGTTGCCCCGGATGCCCAGGAAGTTAGTGTGTGGAGCTAGGGGTCATGGGGGGATCTGCCGGGCAGGCCGGCTGGGCCAGGACATAGGGGCCTTCAGTGTCTTGTGGAGGAGGCTGAACTCAGTTCTGAAGGCCGTGGGGAGTCACGGGTTAGACTGCTTCTCAACCTTGGCGTTCTGGACAATTTGGGTTGGATAATTTTCTGTGATGAGGCTGTCCTGAGTGCTGTGGGGTGTTCAGCAGAATCCCTGGCCTCTACCCACCGGATGCCAGCAGCACTTCTCCCTGCCTCCTGCAGCTGTGACCACTCAAAATGTCTCCAGACATTGCCAAATGTGCTGGGGTGGGAGAGGGGGAAAAATGACCTCTGCGTTGAGAATTCCTGGGCCAGGAGAGTGGCATGAGGGGACGATGCTTTGCAGGCCTGGGTGTGGCCTGACCACTGCGTGGAGAGGCAGATGCGGAGACAGAACCCAAAGGCCAGCGCCTCATCAGGAGGCCCAGAACATCATGGGTGGGAGATAGAGCCAGGGCTGGGCTGTGGGGCAGAAGGAAAGGGTCCAGGCCCTCCACGCTGCCTCTGCTGGCACTGAGCTTTACCAGATTCCCCAGTGGCAGGTACAATATGATGAGTGTCAAGATCTGTCCCTGACCTTGAAGAGAAAGTCCTGGACCACGTGTGCAGGTCAAATGGAGATACGAAGTGGTCTGGCCAGAATTGGCCTTCGCCACCCTCAGCCTAAACAAGATGTGGGGTTGGAGAAGCTAAGAGAGAGGAACTGGGGAGTTTGTTGGACCCACTGGTCTTGAGGTGTGTGGGGGACAACTAGAGAGAACTATTGTCCCCTGTTTCTATCAGGCGACATCTCCCTCCTGCCTTCGGCTCTCTCTTAGGGATCAGGGAGTCCTCGGAGCTGCTCCCAGGTAATTCTTGTAAGGGCCAGAAGAACTCTGCATGCCTGTCCAGCGGCTGACCCTCTCTGCAAAGTTAAGGCTGTGGGTCATACCAGCCACACCCTCAGTGTGGCCCATGTCATAGAAATGTGGAAACCAGGTGATTTCCCAGACTCCTGGTCAGGAGGTGGGGTTTTCCATTCCCAAGAGTCACTTCCCAGTTTCTCACTCAGCACCTAGAAGCACCATCCCTGCTACCTCCACTGAGGGGTTGGTGGCCAAGAGCAAGGGTCCCTGTACCTCTTCAGGCAGCCTGCAGTCAGGAAACAGGGAACAGAATCACCTCCTGCCACCCAGCCCACCCAACCCTTAGAAATTCCCTATGTGCTGGGGGCTAGGACTCCCCCGTAACCCAGGGCTGGAGGCATGTGCTCTGGCCACTTAGGGCTGGTCCTGTATTAGGGCTAGCACTCAAAGTGGGGATGGGGGGACAGATTGCAGGTGAAATGGATGCTCAGTCATACTGTAAATCCTAGGGAGCCAGCCTTCCTGGCCCTGGTCTCAGCAGCCCCTCAGGGCCCTGCAGCTTCCCAAGTGACATTCTCTCCCAGTCTCTGTTCCATCCACCCACTGCCTGGACTGGAGGCTTGAGCAAGGAGGTGCAGAGTCTCCTCACTCTGAGGAGGGCTGGGTGCATGTTGAAGGATAAATGAGCACATGCAGAGCAGTAACAACAGCCAAGATTTATAAATGCCTGACCGGAAACAGTGGCCCACACTGTAATCCCAGCACTTTGGGAGGCCGAGGAGGGCGGATCATGAGGTCAGGAGATTGAGACCATCCTGGCCAACATGGTGAAATCTCTACTAAAAAATACAAAAATTAGCCAGGCATGGTGGCGGGTGCCTGTAATCCCAGCTAACTCAGGAAGCTGGGACAGGAGAAGTGCTTGAACCCAGCAGGTGGTGGCTGCAGTGAGCCTAGACTGCACCACTGCACTCCAGCCTGGGCGACAGAGCGAGACTGTCTAAAGAAAAAAAATGCCTATTGTTTTATATATGTATAAAGAGAGAGACATATGTGTCTCTCTATATAAAACAGGTGTTTTAAATAATATATATTATATATAAAATATTTACACATATTATATATAAAATATTTACAAATAATATTTAGATATCTAATATATATTTTTTATATTATATATATTTGCTTAAGTATATGTAAAGTACAGACTGCATTATGTATATTACATATCTTTAAATGTTTAGAATAGTCCCATGAGGTCAGTTGAGAGATTCAGACCCAGATGGCCTGGATCTAGAGTCTAAACAGGCCGGGTGCAGTGGCTCACACCTATAATCCCAGCACTTTGGGAGGCCAGAGGCAGGAAGACCACTTGAGGGTGGGAAGAGCTCTTGAGCTCAAGAGTTCAAAACCAGCCTGGGCAACATGTCAAAATCCCGTCTCTACAAAAAAATACAAAAGAAATCAGCCAGGCAGAGTGGCCCGAGCCTACAGTCCCAGCTACTCGGGAGGCTGAGGAGGGAGGATCACTTGAGCCCAGGAGCCGGAGGCTGCAGTGAGCTATGGGTGACAGAGTGAGACCCTGTCTCTAAAAAAATTAAAAAATAAGAATTAAATATCTTTAAAATAGAGTCTAAATGAGTGAATGATCTAGAATTCTCTTGGTTCCCTTAGAGCAGGTGTCAGCTTTGGGGGATGTTTTTCCAAATTAGTGCCTCACCCTCAAGGGACAAGGGAACCTGTGGGAGCTGGGAGGGCAAGTGGAGGTATGTGGCTTGCTGGTGTGGTCAGGTGGGAGGCTCATCAGCTGGGGAGGAGGCGTGTCCAAGGCCGCTGGCTCCGCCCCCCCGCCCCGCCCCGCCCCGCCCCCCCACCTGGCCTCTGGCCCGCTGCGGCTCGGGCTTTCGCTTTCAGTCGCCGGCTCGCAAGCGCAGCGGAGTCTGGAGAGAAGGCGCCAGGCTGCGAGGGCGTGAAGGCAGGGGGCAGCTGGACCCCCCGCACCCATGGCGCCCGCCGCCGTCTGGGCAGCGCTGGCCGTCGGACTGCAGCTCTGGGCCGCGGGACACGCCTTGCCCACCAAGGTGGGTGACTCGCGCGGCCCCTCGGGGGACAGCCGCCCCTCATGCCCACCCGGCTGGTGCGCAGCCCTCGGGTGCCCGGGGCGCGCTCTCCCGGGGCGCCGTCACGGGCTGGGAGGTTGGGGGTCCGAGTCGCCGCTCCCCATCCGCATCAGACACGCACCGCGCGCCTCTGGAGACCCCAGACCCGGCACACGTGCGCTCGGGGAGCAACTCTGGCCCCTGAAGCCCCGTCTGCGTAATGACTGGGGCGCACCCTGGTTCCTCCGCGAGCGCAGGCCGGGGCGTTTGGGGCTGAGCAGCGGGCCCTGGGCAGACCCCCGCTGGACCCGGGACCCCTCTTCCCTCACCCCGGCTACTGCTGCGACAGTTCTTCCTTCCCACGCGGAGAAGAAGACTGCCCACGCCGGGCACCCTCTTCAGAAGACTTCCTCCTCCTTTGGGCGATGGTTTTCCGATTTCTTAGAAATACCAGGGTCATGTGTCTGCAGAGCAGGCCCAGGTGTGTGCCAGGCCCACTGAGGGCGCAGCTGGATGGGGAGCTGCCTGCCCACCCCCTCCGGATACGTCCGGGGGCCACTGCAGAGTCTGTTCTCTGTGGCCTCTGGGGACAGGGGAGGCGAGGGAGGTCCTTGCTGGTAATCGAGCAAGGCAAATAAGGTCTACCGGGGCCCCAGGAAAATGGAAACAGCAGAAACCCCAGGGCTGCCATTCCATGTGAACATCACTGCCCCGATAGCAGCGGGTCTACAAGGGACTGTGCACTCTTTGCCTTTTGTTTTGACTGTCTCGTGGTCTGGTAACGTAGGATAACCCCATTTTTTGACTGTCTCCATGGTTTGGTAAAATAAGATAACCCCATTTTTCAGAGGAGGACATGGGGCTCAGAGAACTTGTATTTTCATGGAAGGGCATGGAGGAAGCTCTTCCTCCAAAGGGGGCCTCTCCTGCCTTTGGCCCCTGTGCCCTGAGGCTGCGAGGGAGGTGGGCCTTCATCCTTCCTCAGAGCCGCCCCTGATGGACACATGGTCCCTCTGTCCCATCTGACATCTTGACCTGGGAGGAAGGTGAGAGGAGGCATTGGCTTCTGTAGGGACATAAGGTGGCTCATTGATCTGAGGCCAAAGAGTCTAGTTCTTGTGGGTGGAAGATGGGGGCTGTTAGACTAGAATTGACTCACTCACAATGGGTGTCAGGAGTGGGTCCTGGGGAACTGCCCCAGAGGAAGTCCTGGGTGGCCTTTGGGTCAGGAGAGTCCCCACTCTAGGCCGAGGGTGAATGGGGACGACCATGGTCCCCAGCTTGACTTTGGGGTCATGCCATAGACTCTGGCCTCAGAGGGGGTCTTCCTGCCACTGAGCTCGGGCCTGCTTGGGTGAGCTCTTGGGTCATGTGAGCCCCCTGATGGGAGAGGGGTGGCAGGCACAGGGCTCTGCAGCACACCAGGCTGCAGTCCTGGGGTAGGTGGAAGGGGTTCCCCCCAACCTTCCTTCCCCTCCTGACCAGCTCTGCGGCAGCTCAGATCCCTTCCGCCTCCCTGCTCCCCCTACCCCACCTGGACTATTGCTACAGCCTTGTAGCTGGTCTCCTGGCCCTGTCCCCTCCTCCCCCTGATCCTCGGCAGAGAGACCCTTTTCAAGCATGAGGCACCTCTCTGTTTGCCTGGGGAGCCTCCTGTGGCTCCCGGTGGTGGAGGCAGAAGCTCCCCTGGAGATCCCAGGCCAGAGTAAGGTACCTGAATTCTTCCTTCCACCTCTCTGCACATGTACTCCCCAGCCACTGTGGAACCGATGATGGTCATCGTGTCTGTCATTGTGGAAAAAGCATTGTCCGTGCCACCCCCTCTCCAAGGTACACTCCTTACCTATGTGCTTCAAGACCTTCTGTAAATTCCATTCTCTTGGGGGAAAGCTCTTCCTCTTTCTCAGCTGAATTTGATCTTTCAACTGCCAGGGCCTTTTGCTCCATTTGAGGACAGATTGCATTCTGCTTTTGAATCTAGTTGTGTTTCATTCCCCTCAATGGCTAGAAGGTGCCTTGAGGGCCGGGACTGTGGATTCCTCCTCCTTCTCATTAGCAGCACCGCAATAGCTCCTGATTTCTGAATATCCACTAAGCACCAGACGCTGTGCTTGGTACTTTGTCACAGAATTGCACTGACACCTCCCTTGCAAAAACTCCCAAGAGGTGGGTGGTGCTGTTTGTCTTTAGAGATGTGGAAACTGAGGCCCAGAGAGGTGATGGCATGTCCCAGGATCGCAGAGCTGGGGGGCTGGGGAGCTGGGGAGCTGGGGGTGAGATTTGAATGCAGGTCAGCCTGATTCCAAATCTCCTTTCACTGCCCCCTCCCAGTGCCCACATCTGCACTCCTGCTCCCAGCCAGGCCCTCACACACAGTGGGTTCTCAGGATGGATGTCCACTGAGCTGCAGAGGGAGCCCCCAGGAGACCTGAGCTGGCTGTGGGTGCAGCTGACTCACTTTTGCCCCGTTTAAAACTCTTATTTGCCAGTTGATGTGGAAAGCGTCATTCATTCATTTAGTCATTTATTCATTTGACAAATAAATACCAGTAAAGCTGGCAGTAGGTGAGCCCTTGGTGCCCTCTGATGGGGATGAGCAGGGCCTGGGCTGTCTGAGGAGGAGGATGAGGGGGTCTCTGCCTGCTGGGCCTGGCCCAGTTACCCCTGGAAGTCTTGATGCTGAGGGGCAGCTGTTTGCCTTCTCATCACCCAGGGTCTGGGGCCAGTTTGGATTAGAGGAGAGGTTGGGGGCTCCCAGGCTGGACATTGGAGAGGAGTTGGGTGATCTGGGGTTCCTCCTGGCCCTGGGAGCTCTTCCCTCCTTTCACCATATCTCTGTTTCTTTGCCCTCTGCCTGAAATCCCAGTGGGGAGCCTATGTGTTGATTGAGTGTGTGGTCTGCTGGTCAGGCACCTCTTCAGAGGGCAATGGGTAGGTGGTCAGGCACCCTGAGGCGGGGCCATTCATTCGTTCATTTCCCCAAAGTTCGTGGACACACCTACTCCAAGCCCAGCCCAGTTCCTGGCTCTGGGGACCTCGAGATGACTCCAGCTCCAGCTGTCCAGGAGCTACACTGACAATATGTCACAGACCTCACAGACCTAGGCTCTGCCCCAATTGCCCCTGTGACCTTGGCTGAGCCAGTAAGCCTATGTTCTCATCTGTTGATATAGCAAGTATTCTCTGCCTGGGCTTTGTCACAGGGCAATGGGTGTGAAAGGCTGAGAACCTGCTGGGCATTCTTGTGTCAGAGGTGGCCCTGTCATCCTGGCGCCTGGCACAGTGGCTCCCTGTAGCACTGTCCCTCTCCAGGCCTCGGTGATGCTTTATGGCCCTTACCACACAATGCTTCCTGGAGTAGTAGCCAGGACCGGTGTGCGGGGGAGGGGGAGGAGTTTTGCTGGAGCCATGGCGTATATGTTACATCCGACTCTACACCAACTCAGTTCTTACTTTTTTTTGAGATGGAGTCCTGCTCTGTTGCTCAGGCTGGAGTGCCATGGCAACATCTCAGCCAACTGCAGCCTCCGTCTGCCTCTCAGATTCAAACGATTCCTCTGCTTCAGCCTCCATGCCCGACTCATTTTTTTTTTTTTTTGTATTTTTAGTAGAGATGGGGTTTTACCATGTTGCCCAGGCTGGTCTTGAACCCCTGACCTCAAGTGATCCTTTGTTCCAATTTTAGTATATGTGTTGCCGAAGCGAGCACCAAGTGATCCTTGAGTGACCCTCAAGTGATCCACCTCAGCCTCCCAATGTGCTGGAATTACAAGCAGGAGCCACTGCACCTGGCCCGTTCTCACTTTTAAGCCATGCTTTCCTGTTCTCAGATGTGCTGCACACACACCTGCCCCAGGGCCTTTGCGCTTGCTCTCGCCTCGCCTTCAGTGCTCCTCCCACTGATGTCCTTTGGTCTCCTTACCTCAGTTCCTTCTGCTGAAATGGACCATCCTGCCTGAAGCCCCTCCCTGCCAGGCACTCTCACTCCCCGACCTGCTATGTTTTCTTGTATAACACTCTTGACCTATTCTATTTCTTTCACTTTTATTGTGTCTTCCCACAAGACTATAAGTACCCTGAGGACAGGGACCCATTCACCACAGTAGACTCTAGCCTAGAATAGGGCTTTTCAATCTCAGCGCCCTTGACATTTAATTCTTGGTTGTGGACTGTCCCGCAAGCTATAGGATGTTTAACAGCATCCCTGGCCTCTCCTTACCAAATGGCAGTAGTGCCACCCTCCCTGGTGACAAAAATGTCTCCAGATATTGCTAAGTGTCCTTTGGGGTGGGGGGATTGCCTCTGATTGAGAACCACTGGCTAGGACAATGCCTGGCCTGTAGTAGGTATTCAGAAAATATTACCTGACCTTCACCTTGATCATGGCTCTGTTTTACAGATGAGGAGACAGGAGGGTTTGGAAAGTGAGTGGTGGCCGGGGTTCTGTCTGCCTCTATCTCTTAGGATATTTTTTCTGGGCTCCCCTTCCCATTAAATGGGGTCTGCTGAGGTTAGGGGCCCTCTCCCCAAATTGTTCACCCCCACCCCGACATCCCTAGTGTGTAGTTTGGGATGGGACCACCCACTGGCGGTGACTCAGGGCCCCAGAATACATGTGATGTGCCCAGAAGCAGGTAAGGAGGGAAGCTGGGGTTTGGGGTGTCATGAGGTGAACAGGAACAAAGGAGAGAGTTCCGGACCCTCATCTGGGCACAGGAAAGCAGTGCTGGTGACTCTGGGGACAGGCCCAGGCCTCCAAATCAGATAAGCCTCAAGTCCTTGCTTTGCCATCCACTGGCTCTGCGATGTTGGCCAGTCTTTCTGCCCCTGGGAGCCTCTGTTCTTACCTGTAAAATGGGAGTCATCCTAGCCTCACGTACTGGCTGCCAGGATTCAAAGTGCTTTCTAGGTTCACTGGCAGCGATTTGAGCCATTGGTGGCTTTGCAGGTCTGACCCAGCTCTCTGGGCCATGGGGCGGTGCTCAGGCTTAGGCAGGGACCCCTGTGGAGTCAGACTCTGCTCTGAGCCCCAGGGCCCAGAAGCCTGGCTGGCAGCCCTGCAGTTGCCCAGAGTTCCTGTCTAAGCGGCTTTGCTGCCCATCATCTGAGAGAGCAGCTTCTCTCCTCCCTGCCTTTTCCTGTCTACGCTTCTGCCCCGATGTCCCCTGGCTGGGCCTCTCCTACCCACCGCTTGACAGCCTGGTCTTAGGACACCGTATTGTGGCAAAGGCCAGAGGGGTCAGGCCATTATCACCTCCCCTCCCTTCGCCACCTTGTGTTAGACAGTAACAGGTGCTGTGTGTTTTGGGGGTGAGTGAGGGGTACATCTGGCAAAGCACAGAGAGGGCACGCAAGGCTTCAGCTTGCAAGATGAGCACAGGAAGGTCTCCAAAACCTCCTCCATCTCCAGTGTCTGTGCTGGTGAAGGTTCTGTTTACTTGTGACCCTGAGAAGGGAATGTCCTGTGGAGGCTCTTCTGACATCATGCTGTCCCTTTCCCTGCCTCCAAGTGACTAAACCAGCAGGGCTCCGAGGAAGGAGCGCTGACCTGGGTGTTGGGAGATCAGAGTTCCCATCTGAGCACTGTCCCTGGCTCGCTGTGCTACCTTGCTTGGGTCACTTTGCCGCTCTGGGCCTAAGCATCCCTATCTATGAAACCTAACAGCACTGGTTCCAGTGCTTTTCTAGAATATTGGGGAAGTGTCAGTTTTGAGTGTGCTTGATCAAGGCCACAGGTTGAGTGGGGAATCTAAAAGTCCCCAGGAAGGAGAGCCCAGGACTTCGCACTGTCAGTATCTTGGTTCCCTAGCTTCTCTTCTTGCTGACCTCAATCTCACTTGCTTTGCCTGGAATAATGTTCTGACTCAGGCCTCAGGGCATCAGGAATTCACGGCTGCCTTTCAGCCTTGGTGAAGGACATGGTGGCGCTCCTTAGGCAGAACTGGGGTTTGCGGACTTCCTGCCTCTCTGCCCCTTGGTACCTAGGTGGGGGCACCTTTTCAAGTTCAGGAGATCTATCCTTTCCCCTTCCCCACACTGTGGGAAAGTCCTCAGTGTGGTCAGGCCCTGCAGAGCCAGCTGTCTGGGAACCCACAGACAGGTTTGAGGAAGACTTGAGCAGGGAGGGCGTTTTCCTTGAAGAAGCCCTCTGTTGCCGTAACAGGCTCGGGCCGCTGTGCCCTCGTTCTGAGTCCTGCCCCTTCCCAGCCTAGGACTTTGGGCCTTGATTCCTTCTGCCAAACAGCTGACTGCAGGACTGGGGCTCTGACGCTCAGGGCCCACCTCTCTGGGACTTTTTTCCACTGTGGCGCGTAGTTAGTGATGTCACAGGTGGCAGTGATGTCACTGTGGTTTGAGGTACTTGGCTGTGAGCCCCGGAGGTGGAAGTGTCTGTTTGCTGATGAGGGTTTGGGAGAGAATTTACTTCTGCCCCAAGCGTGAGCCCCAAGTGTGTAGGGGGAGAGCAAGGGGAGAGCAGAGGGAGGGCTGTTGTCGGTGCATCCCTGGGCTCCAGCCCTGCCCTTGTATCTATCAGCCTTTCTTTCCTGTGGGCTGTGACAAGCCACCCTGCGTCTCTGAGACTCCATTTCTTCTTCTTCCTCCTCCTCCTTCTTCCTCTTCTCCTCCTCCTCCCTCTTCCTCTTCTCCTCCTCCTCCCTCCTCCTCCACCTCCCTTCTCTCCTCCTTCTTATTCCTCATCCTCCTTCTTATTCTTCATAATCTCCTCATGCTCCTCCTTCTTCTTTCTTCATTCTTCTTCTTTTTGATGGAGTCTGGCTCTGTTGTCCAGGCTGGAGTTAGTAGCACAATCCCAGCTCACTACAACCTCTGCCTCCCAGGTTCAAGCTATTCTCCAGCCTCAGCCTCCCGTATAACTGGGATTACATGCATGCGCCACCACACCCCGCTACTTTTTGTATTTTTAGTAGAGATGGGGTTTCACCATGTTGGCCAGGCTGGTCTTGTACTCCTGACCTCAAGTGATCTGACCACCTTGGCCTCA
Organism: Cheracebus regulus; assembly: GCA_963574635.1. Classification (NCBI taxonomy): domain Eukaryota; kingdom Metazoa; phylum Chordata; class Mammalia; order Primates; family Pitheciidae; genus Cheracebus; species Cheracebus regulus. Next base: position 111,338 of record CAUYQU010090553.1, read on the forward strand.
AAAAGTGCTGGAATTACAGGCGTGAGCCACTGGGCTCGGCCTCCATTTCTTCTTTGCAGAAGAAGGAATGTCTTCTTGTTGTCCATTGTCACCCTGGAGATTCATGATTGCTAGATAATTGATTCTGTTGCGGATTCAGGAGACCTGTTAGCCGGCTAGTTCACAGCAAATGCTGGGTGATGGGAGGGAGGCTGCAGAGCCCCTTCTCACCCCCCATCTTTCTGTAGTGGACACTACTGGGCATGTTCTGCTGGAAAACAGACCGTGTCACCTGATTCGAGGGCCGCAGGTGACTCTCTTTCAGGTGCACTGGCTCCTTAAGAGGCCTTGCAGATCTCTGCTCTGTGGGTCCCTTCGGAGCTGAGGCTCGGGTGTGACCCAGCCACTCTGACCAGAGAAAGAACAGAAGTCCCCAGGGGATCTGTTTGCTGTCCTTTGCTGTCCAGACAGCAGCCCACCGTCCGCTTCGGTCCGAGCCTGGCGCTGTGCTCGTGAGGCTGATATGGCCACAGGTTCTGAGCATCAGGGCGGGGGTGGAGAGCAGAGCCAGAGGGGGTTTGGAGGCAGGCAGGCTATGGACAGGGAGGAGGAAGGATGTCTTCCGAGCTGTCAGTGGGAGGACTTTGAGAATGTCTTTTAGGAACAAGGCCAGAGGCTGAGGGAGTGGACGGGGCCTGGGGCTGGGAGTCAGGGGTCCAAGGCCTCGTGCTGGCTTGGCCTCCGCTTCCGGGAGATTTTGGCCAGTTCCTTTCTCCTCTATGAACCTCGGCAGCCTCAGCTGGCACTTGAGATGAGCAAGGACCTCCCTGGCCCCAGCAGGAGTAAGTGGCTTTAGGCAGGGAGTGGAGTGCAGATTGCGCCACTGTGTCACCCGGCTGGGACGGTGCAGGCGTGGCCCAGCTGTGGACTTCATTGTGGTCCTCTGGGGAAGGGCTCTGGCCCTTTGCCTTAGTTAGTGGGACTCCCACCAGGGCCCTGGATGCCCCTCTGGTCCTGTCTCCCACCGACCCAGCCCCAGTTTCTGGCTGCAACTCACAGAGGCCCCAGGCTCCTGTGGCCCCACCAGCAGCTCCTGCTCTCCTGTCCTGAGCCTCACAAGCCCCTAATCCTGTTCCTTCCTGTCCTGCCCCCCAGCTCCCCCAAGCCCCCCTCCTGCATCCCATTCTCCCTCGACATCACCCCTCCCACCCCATGGCTCAACTTCCTTCCTGACCTGGCTTGGTCCTTTGGTCACTGCCCTGGTCATTTCTTGTCACCTTCCTGATTCTGCCCTCCTCCAGGCCCACACAGGGAACCTTCTAACTGCTGAGCCCTGAAGGGTAGGTGGGTTTAGGATGAGCGGCTCTAGCTGGGAGAATGGTGTAGGGAGGGAAGCATGGCCAAGCGCAGTGGTTCACACCTGTAATCCCAGTACTTTGGGAGGCTAAGGTGGGCAGATTACCTGAGGTTAGGAGTTCGAGACCAGCCTGGCCAACATGGCGAAACCCCGTCTCTATTAAAAAAAAAAAAAAAAAAAAGTCAGGCATGGTGGCATGCACCTGTAGTCCCAGTTACTTGGGAGGCTGAGGCACGAGAATTGCTTGAGCCCTGGAGGTAGAGGTTGCGGTGAAGCGAGATTGCATCACTGCACTCCAGTCTGGGTGACAGAATGAGACCCCGTCTCAAAAACAAAAAAAGAAAGAGAGAGAGAGAAAGAGAGAAAGAGAGGACAGCGGACCAGGCGCGGTGGCTCACGCCTGTAATCCCAGCACTTTGGGAGGCCGAGGCGGGCGGATCACGAGGTCAAGAGATTGAGACCATCCTGGCCAACATGGTGAAACCCCATCTCTTATAAAAATACAAAAAAATTAGCTAGGCATGGTGGTGCGCACCTGTAGTCCCAGCTACTCGGGAGGCTGAGGCAGGAGAATTGCTTGAACCCAGGAGCAGAGGTTGCAGTGAGCCGAGGTCGCATCACTGCACTCCAGCCTGGCGCCTGGTGACGGAGCAAGACTCTGTCTCAAAAAAAAAAAAAAGAAAGAAAGAAAGAGAGGACAATGTTAGACTGTTCTGTCTGTCCCAGCTGTCCTAGCTGGAGCCAAAGGTTTGTTGGGGCCAGTGAGAGCAGCACATGAGGCTGTAAGTTTAGGGCCAGTTTATGGAGGTAGTAATAACAATAACATTGAGAAAACTGTAGCAACTATAATTTGGGAGGAACTTCCTAACACTTTACATGTGTTATTGAATCTTCCCATTGGCCCCAGGAGGTATGTGCCTTTATCAATCCATTCTACAGATGAAAAGACTGAGGTCTATGAACTCCTTTATTTAAAAACAAACGTCTTCAAGGCTGCCTGCTAAGGGGGAAAGGAGTGTGGATTCAAGCCAGCATCTTGATTCCAGAGTCCGTGCTCTCAACCCCACACACCCCTCCTATCAGGAGTTGAGGCAGTGGGGAGCCATTATAGTTTTTGAGCAAGAGAATGACAGGGCAGAGATCACCGTGGCCTCAGTGTGAAGCACAGATGAGATGGACAGACTGAAGGCAGGGAGGCCCATGAGGAGGCTGTCACCGTGGTTCAGGTGACAGCTCTGGGTTGGTGAAGAAGCAGAGAACAGGAAGGAAGGAGCGAGAGGCTGGAGGGAGGAGGAGGCAGCCTTCAGACCGTACCATGGATGTAGGGTGGGGACACAGGAGGAGAGAAGGCTGCTTTCTCCACCACTTTTTGCAATATGAGGCCCCTCTGGCCTTAGCTCTGCCCAGCCTGAGCCCAGTTGGACCAATTCTGTTTTGTTTTTTGGTTTTTTGTTTTGAGACGAAGTCTCACTCTGTTGCCCAGGCTGAAGTGCGGTGGTGTGATCTCGGCTCCCTGCAACCTCCACCTCCTGGGTTCAAGTGATTCTCCCACCTCAGCCTCCCAAGTAGCTGGGATTACAGGTGTTTGCCACCACACCTGGCTAATTTTTTGTATTGTTTTAAGTAGAGATGGTGTTTCGCCACGTTGGCCAGGCTGATCTTGAACTCCTGACCTCAGGTGATCCACCTGCCTCGCCCTCCCAAAGTGCTGGGGTTACAGGCGTGAACCACTGCACCTGGCCCCAGTGGACTGATTCTGGTCAGTGTCAGCCCCAGGAGTCCCTGGAGCTTTGGCGGTCAGTTACAGGGCCAGCCTGGTCCTGGTCACTGCTGGCTGGTTACCCCGGCTGGGTTGGGCAGCAGACTGGGCGGGGCTGGTTACTCAGCTCAGGTGTGAAATGGGTTACACCTGAGATGTAGGTGGAGGCAAACACCACCGTCCAATGAGGTGGTGGAGATCTGAACACTGGCGCTCAGTCTGCCATTCTGAGGACGCACCCCCCTTTGTAAGTCCATTTCAACTAATTGGAAATGAAAATTGCTTGTATTGAGCAATTTGGCATCTATGAGATAGCAGCTGTGGGCCATGTGCTGGCTGTGTATAGGGCGATGTGTAGCAGAAGCACGGGTGACACTGAGCTCTTACCACTGCCAGGCACAGGCATGGCACCAAGCACGCCATGCACGTTGACTTCGTGAATCATAAAGCCCTGTTAAGTGGGCACTGTTTCGGCCTCCATCTTATAGATGACAAAGCAGAGGCGGGGGAATGGCTGAACTGGGATCAAAGCCCACGTGTCTGGCTCAGCGCTCGTATGAGGGTGTCAACGGTAGGGGAGGCACAAGGGAACCAATAATTAACCAAAAACTGATTGGTTCTGGGCAAATAGAGATGTACCTGTGTTGTCAAGGGAGCCCCCAGGAGGGACCTCTGACCCCCCTGAAATGGTGGCCGAGGGAACTCTTGAAAGAAGCTGAGAAGTCAGCCCTGCCAGGTGGGGGTGTCGGTCAGGAGGTTTGGGCAGAGGCAGCAGCAGGAGCACAGGCGTGGAGGGGGCGGAGGAGCCACGTGCCGCTCTGTGTTGTGGCTTCCACAGGCCAGGTGATGAATACAGGTGGGAGATGCTGGCGGGGGCTAAGGAGGTTGTGCAGGTGGTGGCAGCCACTGGGAGCTTTTAAGGAGGGCCAGGCTTGATGGTAGGGAGGTGGCTTAGGTCCATCTGAAAGGGACAGATGGCTGGGGACCAAGACCGAGGAGCCTGCAGCTGACAGGTGACGCTGAGGGCAGTGAGGAGGGGGAGTAGTGGGAGACGGAGCAGGCGACCTCAGCAGGCCTCTGGGAGGGTTACAGTGGGAGAGGTTGGGGCGTGTCTCACTAGATTCAGGGTTCCTTGCAGGCAGGAACCATGCCTGGGCGTCTTTGCACCCTGGCATTTAGCACAAAGCCCGGCTTCAAGAACCGGATACCAGACCTGTCTTCCTGTCTGCCCCCAGCTCACTTCTAAAGCGACATCACAGGCAGAGAGCCAGGAGTGGGATGTGTCACCCCTGGGCTGCCCTGCCCGCCTGTGATGTGGTCGGCCCTTCTGAACTCGGATGCCGTTCCTCTCTGTGGCGGCAGAAAGGCCTCTGCCACCTGGCTCTTGCGTTGCTGTGATGATCTGGCCTGATGTAGCTGCACCCTGCAGTCCACGGGGCTCCTGTGAACCCCCAAGGTTGAGACCCGAACGCCTCTCTTACCTCCCACTATGTTCTAGGGGCCCCGCAACCCGCCATGCAAATGCTGCGGTTTCCGTATTGCTTGAAGACGGTTTCCGCTGTGTGGGGGTCCCTGGGTCCTTGGGCAGACATCTCTGCCCCTCCCCACAGCTTTGGCACCTGCCCTAAGACCCTGGAGACCCTTTCCTCTGGGAGAGTCACTGAGCCACCCGCCCCTGCTCACAGCATGTTCTTAGAAGAGTCACTCCCGTCTCTGGGCTCCTTGTCTGTAAAATGAGGGAAGAGAGGGCACAGCATGCAGGGAGGGTGGAACCTGACTGATCGGACCAGCCTGACTATTCCAGCTAGGTCCTATCCTCCTGGAGCTTGGCCCTTGGCAGGTCTCTCTTTCTTTCTTTCTTTCTTTTTTTTTTTGAGATGAAGTCTAGTTCTGTTGCCCGGGCTGGAGTGCAGTGGTGTGATCTCAGCTCACTGCAACCTCCGCCTCCTGGGTTCAAGCAATTCTCCTGCCTCCGCCTCCTGAGTAGCTGGGATGACAGGTGCGCACCACCATGCCTGGCTAATTTTTTGTATTTTCAGTAGAGATGAGGTTTCACCATGTTGGCCAAGCTGGTCTCGAACTCCTGACCGTATGATCTGCCCTCCTTGTCTTCCCAAAGTGCTGGGATTACAGGAGTGAGCCACCGCGCCCGGCCAAAGGCTGACTTCCTTGCAGGGCCTCACAGCCACATCGTCCTCTGGCAGGGCTGCTCACAGACCCTGGCCCCTGGGTTTGGGCCCCCCACCCCCACCCAGACTCTTTGCTTTGGGGTCACATCACCCTTCCAGTGTTCCTCTGAGCAAAGTCCCTTTGAGCCAGCCCCAGGTCCCTGTCAAGGAGGACCCCCTCTGGCCTGCCGAACTCTCCGCCTTCCTCTGCCCCAGCAAGGCCTCCTTCGTGCCCTCACAGCAGTGGGCCTGCCCTGGTCTCTGGGTGAAATAAGTCTTCCTGAGGAACACGCTGCTCCTAGAGTCACAGGTCAGCTTCCCCCCACTTGCCCTTGAGACAGAATGGAGGTCTCCTCTTTGTACGGCCATCTAGCACTCACTAAAGCTGGGCAGTTCGCTGCCCTGGGGTGTGTTCTTGCCTTGCCAGCTCTTGGCTAAGAGCAAGGCCGGAAGAGCCCAGTTCTCAGGTTCTGTAATGTGGGTCTCTGACCAGGACCAGGGCATGCCCCTTGCAGTGCCCCCATGGAGCCCCTAGGAATCTGGGGGAAGATGACGAACCCAAGTGAAGACCTCCCTGCCTTTGCTCCTCACATGAACCCTTGGAGGAGACGGGGCAAGGAGTATGACTCCCATTTTACAGGTGACAATGTTGAGGCTCAGAGAAAGTCCATGACACCTCCAAATCCCCTGGACCCACTACCCTGACCTCCTGGTGGTACACTGAGCATGACAGACACCTCTCCTGGTCTATGGCACATAGACTCTCTACCCTAAGTAAACGCTTCTACAAGGCTAAGTGTCCGGAACACCCAGGGAAGGGGACATTTCTGGCCCTTTCCTCCCAGAGGTCACCTGCTCGGGCTGCCCTCCCTGGGGGAAAGGAGATGAGGAGCAGAAACTGAGCATGGAAGCCCCCCCACCCCATCCACCCTCCACTCTCCCCAGAGACCCAGGGCCAGCCCAACTCTGCCCCGCATCCCAGCCCCCACCTCCCAGCTTGTGCTGTTTCTCCATCTCTCCTGTGGGTGGGCCACACACCACACAGCACCCCTGAGGTCTCATGAGGGACTGAGCCTTCGACACCCATCCTTAAGAACCCAGAGCTGGTCTTTTTGCTTACAGCATCAACCAGGCCCACACTGTCATTTTACAGGCAGAGAAACTGAGGCACAGAGAAGCTGGTTACTGCCCACAGCAGAGGGGACACCTGAGTGTGGACACGGAGGACCTTTGGGGTAGGGGCGGGCCTGGGGGTTGAAACCCAGTCTTCCTGGCCAGGGAAACGCAGGGCTTGAAGTGAGGAGGCCTCTTTGAGGTTCAGTTTCTTCATCTGTAACTTGGGAATAACAATAGAACTGGCCTTGGGGGCACCAGGGGAGGCTTCAGAGAGGCCGTGACACTGGGCAGCTCTGCACGATGCCTGGTGTGAAGCGGGCTCCTAGGAGATGCTGCTGCCCCTGCTGCTGCTTTTTATTTTGAGACGGAGTCTCGCACTGTCGCCCGGGCTGGAGTGCAATGGTGCAATCTGGGCTCACTGCGACCTCCGCCTCCCAGGTTCAAACGATCCTCCTTGCCTCAGCCTCCTGAGTAGCTGGGATTACAGGTGCCTGCCACCATGCTCTGCTAATTCTTTTTTTTAATTTTAATAGAGATGGGGTTTCACCATGTTGTCCAGGCTGGTCTTGAACTCCTGACCTTGTGATCTGCCTGCCTTGGCCTCCCAAAGCGCCGGGATCACAGGCGTGAGCCACCGTACCCATCCCCCTGCTGTTGCTTTCTTCCTTACCCTCACCGACCCACTCCGGCCCCGCTGCCCTGACCTCCTGGCCGTACATACACTGAGTGTGCCGAGCCTGTCTCCCTGTCACCCTTTTCCTTAGCTCTTACCACCACCTTGAATTCTCTACTGAATGTGCCTATGTCTCCACAGCTAAGACAGTAGCTTCCCCAGGGTAGGGATTTGATTTGTTCAATGCTGCTGTTTACCCAGCACCTACACCACTAGGTGCTTAGCATGTTGGTTGAATGAATGAATGAATGAATGAAACACTGCTTTCGCCTTTGCCCCTGACTTTCTCCATGGACCCTGGACAAGTGACTCGATCTCCTTGAGCTGTGAAGTGGGTGGAAGTGGGATTTTATACAGTGCCTGCAATCTGGCCTGGCACATAGTAGGTGCTTAACAATTATCCCATTGTTTTCCTTCCTCCCTGGAGGACCAAAGCCCAGACCTGGAGGAGCAACAGGGTGGGGGTCTAACCCCTAGGTGGCAGACACAGCTCCCGTATGGGGCGGAGGCTGCATGGTGGGAGGAGCCGCTGAGGTTGGGCCTGTTTGGCTCCTCAGCCCTTGGAGTCCTGGGTCTGTGTCGAGGGGGAAGGGAAGCTCTCTGGGCCCCAAGAGAAGGGAGGCAAGACTGGGGATGGCAGGGATTGTAGGATGGCAGCTCTTCTGGGATAGCCTCGGGCACGCTGCTTTGCCTCTCTGAGCACCTGTGAATGTCAGTGAGAAGACCAGACAGCGGGACTAACATGAGCAGTTGCCCCTGGGAGATAGCAGGCGCTCCGTACCCATGAGCCACCCCTAACTGCAGGCCTACCTGTCTTAGAGGAGGGAGCCCAACCTAAAGGAGGGGAAGTGGGAGCTGGGACTCAGATTCGAGGCGGCTTAGAGCCTGTGGGTGGGCCGTGATGGCTTCTTAGCCACGCTTCTCTATCCGCTTGCCGCCATCCCGGCCCTGGAATGGCCCAAAGTCTCTGGGAGACCAAGGGAGGTGGCTTGGCCTCTTTCCAGCTCCGTTATTTCATCTGTGAAATTGGCACAATCAGACCTGCTGTCTATCTCTCTATGTTTTCTATTGTCTCTATTTATCTGTCTTTCTGTCTGTCTGTCTATCATCTCTCGTCTCTATCATCTGCTTTCTATCATCTGTCATCTCTGTCTGTCTGTCTGTCTGTTTACCTATTTACCCAATCTATCCTCTGCAATCCCCTCACCACTGGGTCTCAGATCCCCTGCCTGTTAAATAAATGGTCAGTTAACCCTCATCAGTGGTTTTCAGTTTTACACTTGGGGCCCCCATATTTTGGAGGGTTGTGGTTTGCTAAACAAGCTGTCTGAATTAAGTACTATCCAACTATTTCCTCATTTTAACATGTCAAAGATCCCCCGTGGGGGTGGGTGAGGTGTGAACTGGAGCCTCCCCAACCCAAAGTGAAAGAACTGGAGGCTTCTGTAGCCCCTCATTTCCTAGAGAATGCTTGCCCTGTTTTGGGGACCTCCTGGGGGGCCCCTGTGCTGACCGGCTCCCAGGGCTGTGGTTTGGGCCCAGCCCCCCGCTCCTGGGGACCGCTGCTGTGGAGGGAGTGACCTTTTGTTCTGCTTTGCCAAGGGGCTTTCTGTTCCTCATTGTTTAGCAGTGACAGGGCTGTGGGGTTTTTTATTGTCCTAGAGGATAAACAGGCCTCAGATTGCTCAAGGGAGCTGACCCCCTCTGCCGGTACAGGGGCTGGAGCCACACAGAGCCAGGGAGGAAGTCCAGGGAGGGCCGGTCACAGCAAAGCTTCAGACTAGTGGAACCTGGAGGGGAGGAGGTGGGAGGCCACCCCTCAAACGGCCTGTGGGCATGGGAGTCCAGCGGCCTGCCCTTAGCCGCCAGGAGCCCTTGGCCACGGCGGCTCTCAGAGCCCAAACTTGGCCACGGTGGGGCTGTTTCCCGTCAGGCCTTTGGGCCCTGACAGGAAACCCTTCCCCAGACAGGGTGGGATTTCTCGCTGCCGCCTGGAGCCGGCCTGGCCCTGTGGTTCAGGCCCTGGAGGAGTGAGGGGTTCCCCTGGTCACCCCGAGGGCACTCGTGGGGATGAAGCCCGCGGGATGCAGGATTCCCACAGGACCTGTGCTGGCCCCTCTGAGGGGTGGGGGGCTGCCAGGGAAGAGGTGCAGCCCCTCCCTGCCTGGGGGTGCTATCTGCGGGAGCGGCAGCTGCCCCTGGGAGGCCGTGCAATCAGAGGGCGTAGGCACAGCCCCTGGTCTTGGGGAACCGCCCAGCAGCAGGGAAGGCAGGTTGGGGGTTTGCCGAGGGCCAGGCAGCCCCTCTATTAGCATTCAATGGAACGACTTGTGCAGAGGGAGCTTCGGAAGCTGCCGCTACTCTGGGTTGGGGCTCCCGCAGCCTTCTGATGCCGGGTCTCGGCCGTGAGCCCCTCCGCCACCCCCCACCCCTCCCCGCGTCACCTTGCTCAACCCAGGAGCCCGGATCCTCAGAGTGTGTTCTGCAAAGGGGCGTGAGAATCAGCGTGGAGATTTCCTTTTCCTTTTTCTTTTTTACTGGTACAGCTTCCCCGGCCCACCCCTGAGATTCTGCACTTGTTTGGGGGGTGGGGGTTGGCATTCATGATGGGCACCCCCGGGTGCTTTGGACACAGGCAATGAGCCCCCCAACACTGTGGGAAGCCCTGAAAAGGCTTCTCCTTTTTATTTAGGGTGCCTGGGAGTCTACTCCAGCAGCAAACAGGGGGTGGGGGGAGGAGTACTGGGGCCGAGTGGTCGTAGGAGCACCGTGCCCAGGTGAACCGAGGCTCCAGTCGGGCGTTGAAGTGACTTCTTCAGACCCTGTTATGCAGCATGCTTCCCACTGCCCGTGCCCAGACCTCACTGGAGCTGATGGGCCTAGGGTGGGCCTCCGGGGCAGGTCAGGGTGGAAGGTATGTCTGTGTGTGAGCTTTGTGGCCCTGGTGCTGGACTTAGATCCCTCCAGGAAAGGACATTGTAACTCAGCCCACAGCTGAGACTAGCAGCTGCGGAGCGCTGACGCCCTGCGAGGCTGTGGGAACAGCCAAGGGTACGCCCCAGCCTGCAGCCTCAGAGGCTTCCCATCCAGCAGGGAGCCCAGGTGGGCACCACCATGGCAGTGCTGTTAGCCGAGAGCCATGAGGGAGGAAGGTGGGGGCTCTGGGCCGATGACTCCTTCAGGGTGGGGTGCCAGCTGGGAGCCTTCAGGAGGGAGGCTGCTGCCTGAGCGGGATTCCTAAGATACACATGGAATTTGTCACAGGAAGCACTAGGCCGTTTCAGGGGCAGAAGTCAGCTGGGGCAAAGGCCTGGGAGCCAGAAGAGCGGCAGATTGCTCTGCAGCCAGAAGCCGCAGCTCCTGTGGGTCATTCCCGCTGAGGGCTTCCAGCTGTGGGCGCCAAGCGTCGCATGCAGCCAGGACAGGCTGGTGCTGCCTGCCAGGCTGCGGGGAGACAGCTAGGTGTCCTGGCCTGCTTGTCACTCACTGTAGGAGCAGCTGAGGGCTCAGCAGCCCCAGACTCCGGGCAGTCCTGACCCCCTGGCAGTGCTGTGAGGAGCGGGAGGAGGAGGCACGCTCAACCCGCCTGCCACCTTGCCTGGTGGACATTTGGCCAGGTCTGCACTGGCCCAGCGGTGCTGGGTGTCGTGGCTGGTGTCTGCTGCGACTGGCTTGTTGACAGCTCAATTGTCCAGGGTGACAGGTCTGGTTTGTTAAATATTTGCAGTATCTTCTCTGTTTCTGTATGCGAGGTACTGAAGTCCAGAGAGGTTAAGGCACTTGCCTAAGGCCACACAGCTACTAAGTGGTGGAATGAGGATTTGAAACCAGTTCTTTGTGACTCCCTCTATCCTAATCATCACTTGCCCACTAAAGGTTATGGCTCTCAATCTTTTTTCCTTTTGTTTTCAGACGGAGTCTCGCTCTGTCACCAGGCTGGAGTGCAGTGGTGTGATCTCGGCTCACTGCCACCTCTGCCTCCCGGGTTCAAGTGATTCTCCTATTTCAGCCTCCCGAGTAGCTGGGATTACAGGCGCGCCACCGCACCCAGCTAATTTTTGTAATTTTAGTAGAGATGGGATTTCACCATGTCGGCCAGGATGGTCTTGATCTCTTGACCTTGTGATCCACCCTCCTAGGCCTCTCCAAGTGCTGGGATGACAGGCGTGAGCCACCGTGCCTGTCCTGATCTCAGTCTTGTACTGGCCACGTGCTTGCAGCTGGCAATACAGTGGGGAGTGTGCAGGCCCTGGCTCTGACCTCCCAGAACTGCCCTTTGGTTATTTCCAGGTGATGCATCTGTGGGGGGGCCCTGAAGGACTTGGGGGGTGTGTGTGTGTACACCCTCTTTGCTTGTGCAGATGTGTGCACATCCATGTTTGCCTACACATCAATGTCTCCAATCTGGGCTTGCTCTCAGCCTGGTAGAGGTGGGTAATTAATGCTTGTCCTAGAAAGCCTGGACTGCCAACCTCAGTCTCTCAGGAGAGAGGGCAGGACTCAGGGGCTTGCTGCCAGGGGTCCAGGGAAGGCACAGTGGTGACATTGCTGCCACCCTGTACTCCCAGAGGGTCACTCAGAGACCTGAGGGATGAGGGCTCTGTGTCTGCCCCTCTGTCCAGGGCTGCAGCTTCCCTGGGCAGGTTTGCTTTTCTCTTTTCTCCCTCTTTTTTTTTTTTTTTTTTGAGACGGAGTTTCACTCTGTCAACTAGGCTGGAGTGCAGTGGTGAGATCTCAGCTCACTTTAACTCCTCCTTCCAGGTTCAAGGGATTCTCCTGCCTCAGCCTCCAGATTAGTTGGGATTACAGGCAATCACCATCACGCCCAGATAATTTTGTATTTTTAGTAGAGGCAGGGTTTTGCCATGTTGGCCAGACTGGTCTTGAACTCCTGACCTTAAATGATCCGCCTGCTTCAGTCTCCCAAAGTGCTGGGATTACAGGTGTGAGCCACCGCACCCCGTTCTGTTTTTGCTCATCACATTGTTCATCTCTTCACGGAGGCATCCAGCACAGTGGTTGAGATTGTGAGCTGTGAAATCAGGCAGGACCCAGATCCAAATGCTTCTCTGTCACTTACTGGCTCTGGGACCTTGGCCAGGTGACCTGCCCTCTCAGGCCTCGGTTTCCTGTTCTGTAAAATGGCTGCAGTAGGGAAACCGTCTCCGTCTTCACTGGGTGGTTGGTAACTCTTGCTGAGACCACACACCTGTCTCAGGTAGCATCTTTTAGAAGCAGAGCCCGAGGCAGGGATCTTTGTGAAACATTTACTAGGGAAGGCTCCCAGGAAGGCAGGCAGGACACGGCAGGGGAGGGGGTCTAGCAGTGGTGTTGTCACCAGCTTCAGCCTGATACCACTGGAGTGGCTCTGGACCATGAATTGTACCAGGGTGGGTCCCACCTTGAGACTGTGGAGGATTCATTATCAGCCAACACCTGCAGCAGCTGGGGAAGGGGTGCCCTGCTGGCAGAAGGGGACTGAGGGGTACACTCACCAACTTGAGCAGCTGAAGCACTTAGAACAGTGCCTGGCAACGATCATCATGGTCATCAACCAACATTCATTTGATGAGTACTAGCTCTGCAGTGGGTCCCATGTGAGAGGTTGAGGATCTAGAAGATGACAAGGCTGCCGCCTCTGCTGTCTGCATCCCACGAGTGCGTGTGTACACGTGTGTGTGCATACATACCCACAGGGGGTGGAAGGCCAAGCAAGTAATCTGAGGGGTCATATTCCCACATGTAAAGAGAGCCCAGAGGAGGAGGAGGAGCTTGAATTAGCCTGGGGGAAGTAGGGAGGGCTTCCCAGAGGAGGCAGCACTCAGCTTGAAAGACAAAGGGATGTTTCTGGTGAGGGAGGGAAGGGGAGGCATCCTTGGCAGAGGGCGGCTTTGTGCTCAGGACTCCAGTTCTCTGTAACCACTGTCTTCTGGACATCTGCCCCACGTAGTGTTAGGGGTCACCCGGCACTGGAGAGGATCTGAAGGCAGCCCTGTCCTCTGACCAGCAGACTGAGTGCCTCCGCCTGCAGACATGAGTATGCTGCACTGAGGCGGGGACGCAGGGGAGGTAAAAGAAGTCACAAACTCTCCTTCCTCTACCCTGCTCCAGAGGGAGAAACCTCCCTGACCGTCATCAGTGCAGCCTGGCAGGGGGAGGGTCAAACATTTGCAGGGCGGGGACTTGGGCATCAGGCACGGTGGAAATCAGGGGTGGCCCTGCTGATGACGGTCTTCCCTTCTTCCTTCCAGGTGACGTTTACACCTTACACCCCAAAGCCCGGGAGCACGTGTCAGATCAACGAATACTATCACCAGACAGCTCAGAGGTGCTGCAGCCAGTGTCCGGCAGGTGAGAGCAGCTGCTGGGGGCTCGGGGCCATGCTCTGGAGGAGCGTGTGTGTACAGGGCCTGGGGCGCAGGGGCGTGGCCCTTGATTTGTACTGAACTCCGAGTTCTATGCACTGGCCCGTGCTCCTTGTTGCTTCTGGGCCTGTGAACTCTGCTTGGCACACTTCTCAACTCCCTTTCCCTGATTAACTCTGACTTGTCCTTTAGACCTCAGCTGAAGATGTCCCCTCTTCCAGGAAGCCTGCCTGCCCCACACTGCCCAGCTGGAGGAGGAGGAGGAGAAGGAGCCCAAATTAGTCCTGGGGGAGTCAGGGAGGGCTTCCCGGAGGAGGCAGCACAGCACTCAGCTTGAAAGACAAATGCTGCCTCCTCTGAGCTCTCCCTGGCCCCTGATGTTCTCATGGCAGCTCTTTCCTTGCTGTGTGATTATAGCCCGGTCCCTCTTCCTGTTGCCTCTACTGCGTGTTCCCTCCAGGGCAGGGATTGTGGCTTGTTTTCTGCTGAATCCACAGCAGGTGGATTCAGGCTCAATGCCATGTAGGCACTTGGCACATATTTGACTGACTCTGTGAGTGCCTACCCATTTCACAGATGGTAGACCTGAGGCCCAGCCACAGTCAGGCCAGGTAGCCTGATTCCTGGTGCCCTCCATCCATTTATTTGTTTCTGTATTCATTCATGTCATGTTTATACGGCACCTGCTGTGTGTTCTAAGTCCTGGGAATACACAGAGCACAGGGCAGACAAAATCCTTGCCCTCGTGGGGTCTGCATTTTAATGGAGGACGCAGACAGATACATTAGGAGATGTATGGTCCCATCTGTCTGTACGTGCTGTAGAAAGACAAGCTCAGGTAAGGTGGGGGAGACAGAGCGGGACATCCTGTTTTTCACAGGGTGGTCTGGGAAGGTCTGTCTGAGGAGGTGACATTTGGGCAGAGCCCTGCAGGAGGTGAGGGAGCAGGTCACACACATGTGCAGGGAACAGTGTGCCAGGAGGAAGCAACAGCATGTGCGAAGGCCTCCAACTCGGAGCCTGTTTGGTGGGCTTGAGGAATAGCGGGGCCAGCGTGTGTGGCCCAGGATGAGGGAAGCCAAGTACGGTGGGTGAGGAAGAGGAAGTGAGCAGGGACTGTGAGAAGGAGTTTAGATTTCATTCTCTCTGGGAGCCAGTGCAGGGCTTTGAGCCGTTAGCTTGAGATGTAGGTGGGCATATGAGTACCTGTCACCATCCACAGCCATCTTAAGACACCACAGGGAAAGTGACTCTTCTATCTTCTATTAACTGGAAGAATTTCTTTATTAAGTTACTAGAGAGGCCGAGGAGGGTGGATCACTTGAGGTCAGGAGTTCAAGACCAGCCTGGCCAACATGGTAAAACCCCATCTCTACTAAAAATACAAAAATTAGTTGGGCGAGGTGGCAGGCGCCTGTAATCCCAGTTACTTGGGAGGCCGAGGCAAGAGAATTGCTTGAACCTGAGAGGTGAAGATTGCAGGGAGCTGAGACTGTGCACTGCACTCTAGCCTGGGCCACAGAGCGAGATTCTGTCTAAAAAAAGAAGAAGTTACTGAGTCAACGTTTTTAAAGGTTTCCCTCAGTGTGTCCCCATCCCTGGCATGCCTTCTCTCCAGGCCCATGTCCTCGTCCTTGATAGGATACCGGGGACTACATTCTTACTACCTGTTCCAACTGTCATTCGTGCTCCGAGGTAGAGAATGTTAGCCATCTATCAGGAAGGAAGACACTGGCAACCTAGTTCTTAAGAGGAATGTGTTTTTGAGCAGAAGGGGTTCCGAAATGGCGTGATAGCTGGTACAATACTAGATGGGGGATGATTCCGAGGAACTGGAACTACACAGAATAGCCTTCCCAGCTGGGCTTCAGAACTCTGGACTTTGTGGGGACAGTGAGTGAGCCCGGAGTCCTGGCAGGAGCCCCCCTGCTGAGACCTCTGGCCCTTGTTTCCTCAGGCCAACATGCAAAAGTCTTCTGTACCAGGACTTCAGACACTGTGTGTGACTTCTGTGAGAACAGCACATACACCGAGCTCTGGAACTGGCTTCCGGAGTGCTTGAGCTGCGGCTCTCCCTGTAGCTCTGGTGAGTAGGTTCAGAGAGAGGGGCCCTCACACCCCTGCCTCCAGCATCCCCTCCCCCAGCTCCAGCCTCTGGCTTCCAGCTGTCTGGAGTGAGCCCAGGCTGGTTGTTGGAGTGGCACAGGAGCCGCTGTTTACCCCTACCTCTGGCATTCTCCGCTTCTGTCTCACCAAAGCCTCTTCGCAGCCCCACGGGGCAGGCAGTGGGAGAATCGTGCCCATGTGAGGGTTGAGGAGGTGGTACGTGGGAGAGTGGTGTGCATGCGAAAACGCCACGAGGAGCAGGGCTGTGGGTTCTTCTCTGGGACTCTGGGCAGTGTCGTGTGTGCCCCGTGCTGACGCGGTCTGCCAGCCTCCTGGAGACCAGCGCTGTCGGGGATTGCTGGGCTGGCTGGGAGGGCAGCGTGGATGTGGCGGAGGCAGGCGTAACCATGGTCCGCCCTCTTTCTCCTCTAGACCAGGTGGAAACTCAAGCCTGCACTCGGCAACAGAACCGCATCTGCGCCTGCATGCCCGGCTGGTACTGCGCGCTGGGCAAGCAGGAGGGGTGCCGGCTGTGCTCGCCACTGCGCAAGTGCGGCCCCGGCTTCGGCGTGGCCAGACCAGGTACGGGGTGGGGCTCACGGTCCTTGGGGATGCCCCAGGGCCTCTCCTTTGTAGACATCCCTGCCGTGTCACAGGCATCCGCCCATTCATTAGTCCAGCTGGGAACACTGTCAGTGGTGGTCAGGTGCTGGCTACCCACCTGTCTGTCCACGTTTGTTCTTCCTGCCAGCACTCCTGATTAGCACCTCTTGTGTACTGGGCCCAGGGGACCCAGAGATGGATGAGATCAAGCCCTAAGCTACTGGAAAGTTAGGTGATGCTGCAGGAAGATGAACTCACAACTCTACACACCAGTCACGTGCCTGTGTGTACAGGCGTGTGTGTATGTGTGTGTGTGTAAGGGGCAGAGGTGCAGACAGAGGTCCCTGGGCCCCTTAGACCTCTCCTAGGGCTCTAATGCCAAGGCCCAGCTGTCCCACGGAGTGTTTGACAAGCTCCAATTGTTCCCTGAAGGAACTGAAAAATCAGACGTGGTGTGCAAGCCCTGCGCCCCGGGGACGTTCTCCAGCACAACTTCATCCACAGATATTTGCAGGCCCCACCAGAGGTGAGTAGCTGAGTCCTTTGGTTCTGGAGGAGCAGGGAGGGGCTGTCCCTGGGTGACTGTGGGTCCCAGACACAGAGCCAGGACCTTGCCCTGGAAGGCAGGACTAGGTGGGTGCATAGGGAGGTGGGGGAGGGAGAGGAGGGGGTGTCTCAGAGAGGGCACACATCATCAGTCTCCCATCCTGCCTGCTGGGACCTGTGAATCAGCCCAGCCACCCCGATCCACTCTGTCCTCTGCTGCCTCCTGACCAAGCCTCCTCCTCCCCCAGATGTAACCTGGTGGCCATCCCTGGGAATGCAAGCATGGATGCAGTCTGCTTGTCAGAGTCCCTCACCCAGAGCACGGCCCCAGGCCCAGCACACCCACCGCAGCCAGTGTCCACACGATCCCCGCACACAAAGCCAACTCCAGGGCCCAGCACGGCTCCAAGCACCTCCTTCCTGCTCCTGACGGGCCCCAGCCCCCCAGCTGAAGGGAGCACTGGCGACATCTCTGTTCCAGTTGGTAAGTCACGAGAAGGCTTATTCACTCCTTTTTTTCTGTCTGCTCGTCTTTCTTTTCCTTCCTTCCTTCTTTTCTTTTCTTTCTCTTCTTTCTCTTCTTTCCCCTAGTTTCACTGAGAGCCCACTGTGAGCTGGACCTGATGCCCTGTCCTGGGATACAGGTGGCGGTGAGACTGCTTTCTCCCCAACACCTAGTGCTGTGATTCAGAATCCCTAAGCGGGTGGGCTGGATGCAGTGGCTCACGCTGTAACCCAGTGCTTTGGCAGGCCACGGAGGCAGACGATTGCTTGAGGCCAAGAGTTTGAGGTCAGCCTGGGTAACACAGAGAGACTCCATTTCTATAAAAAATTAAAGTTATTTGGGTGGATTGGTGCCTGCTGTCCCAGCTACTCAGGAGGCTGAGGTGGGAGGATTACAGGAGCCCAGGAATTTGAGGCTGCATTCAGCTATGATTATGCCACTGCACTCCAGCCTGGGTGACCAGTGAGGCCCTATCTCTAAAAAGAAAAAAAAATCATTGGACTGGGGAGAGATGGGGTCAGCAATTCACCTGAATTTGCTGCTGTTTCTGATGAGCCCCTTAGGCGGAGGAGACAGTGGGCTCGGCCAGGTCACCGCCAGGGCTTCCTTTCTGGGGTTAGAACTGCATCAGGTCAGAGGTCTCAAACTGGTGGCCCTGAGGCTGAATGAGGCCCGCAGACATGATTGCTCTGTACTTGGATTTGAGAACCTCTGGCCTATTCTTGCCGCTCCCTTGCAATGGCCTGAACCACCTTGGGGGCTCCTGACTTACCTGCCTGGCCCCTGGTATGTTCGAGTTTGTTTTTTGTAGCTGTCTGAGCTTCTCATTTCTTTCTAGGACTGATCGTGGGTGTGACAGCTTTGGTTCTACTAATAATAGGAGTGGTGAACTGTGTCATCATGACCCAGGTGAAAAGTAAGAGTCCATCCTTCCTTCCTTTATCCACTTGTTCAGGAAGCTTTGGTGGGGTGCCTCCTGTGAGTCCAGGACTGGGCACGCCTTAGGGGTCAGGCAGAGGTGGACATGGGAGTCCT
Source organism: Cheracebus regulus (assembly GCA_963574635.1). Lineage (NCBI taxonomy): Eukaryota > Metazoa > Chordata > Mammalia > Primates > Pitheciidae > Cheracebus > Cheracebus regulus. The sequence continues at coordinate 129,550 of CAUYQU010090553.1, forward strand.
TGTTCTGTAGGAGCTTAGGGCCTGGGGTGGAAGGCACCTCTGCTAACTTAAGTACTAAAGGCAAGAGGTGATCAGCGTTTTTCAAAGAATAGGAGTTCAGGATTCCTCTCCAGGAAGCCTGGGGGATTCGGGATTCCTCTCCAGGAAGCCTGGGGCCTCTGAGCTGGGTAAGATCTTGATGGGTGGAGTCTGCACAGGGAAGAATGTGCACCCTCAGTGGAAGTGTGGATGGCACAGGTGGGGGTTGGAGAGTGGTTGGGGTGGTGGCAGTTGGAGTTGGGTGGGGCATCTGCGGACCTGGTCTGGCAGGTAGCTGCTCCCCGCAGGGCCGAGCGTCCCCACTGCCCTCCGACTTAGGACGGATGTGCCCGAGGAAGCCACTCTCCCTTACTTGCCCCCTTCTCCTCTTTACAGAGAAGCCCTCCTGCCTGCAGAGAGAAGCTGAGGTGGTGAGTGTCGCCACTGCCCTCTCCCTCCTCTTCCCTGAGTCTCCTTCCTGGCGGGCTGGACTGTCACAGAGGAAGCAGTGGATTCTGTCATTGGTCTGTCCAGTGTCAGGAGGTGGGCAGAGCCCTGGGAGCCGGCGTTAAGACTGGGGAGTCAGGCAGCCCTCCATGGGCTAACAGAAACTGTGAGTGTGAAATGCCCCAGCAGAGGGCAGAGGCCTCCGTGGCATTCATGGCAGGCACGTGGTCGTCGACCCACAGTGTAATCTTGGGTGGTTGTGAAATTGCTCTGTGGCTACTTCCTTACCGTGAAATGGGGGTTGTGCCTGCTCGATCCAGCTTGCAGGGTGGTGCCATTTGGTCAGCTGACAATGATGTTTCTCATTTCCTCCAATGTTTACAGAGCACTTTCTCAGAGAGCAGTGGTTTTCAAACTGAATTCTGGGGTGGCCCGATGTCCCACAGAGGGCCTTGGGCAGGGGGCACGTGATCCTCTCTCAGGTTTGAGGTAGAGGTTGTGCGGCTGGGCCCTGGGTCCTCCCAAAGCAGCTCACCTTTGATCTGTTTTATAAAGTAAGGTCTGTGAAGGCTTTTTATTAGAGACAGACCAACAATGTCATATCATCGTGTTTCATTCATTCTTCATTAGGAAGGCATTTGGCTGCAAGTAACCCCAAACCTACAGGTGACTTTAGACAAAAGGGCTTTATTTCTCTTACATTGTAAGAAGTCAAGGGGTTGGTGTCTGCTGGGATGGCTTCCATTGTCCCCTTGCATGGGGCTAGCAGGACCCCAGGCTCTGTCATCTTTAGTGTGTTGACTTTTGTTCTCTTGTGTGGCCTCATGTCATAAGATGGTGATCATCACTTCATATGTGACTGTAAGTGTGAGGTGTGAAGAAGTGGAAGGTGGCCAGGCCAGCTACAGTGCCCTTATCAGTAAATCAGACCCCTTCCCAGAAGCCCCGGGGAGACTTCTTTCATCTCACTGGCCAGACTGTGTCCCATGACCACCCCTAGCTGCAGGGGAAGCTGGGGAAGGGGGTGCTTTGCTTTTCCAGCCCCCATGGAGGAGGAGGACAAGGGAGAGGGGTTGGAAGTGGGTTTGGGCTGAGCCAGAACACGGGTTTGTCACCGCCTTGCACTTGGTAGGCAGGTTGGGTTTTTTTTACCCAATTTGACAGATGAGAAAACAGAGTCCAGTGAGTTTTGTCTACCTCAGGGGTAGGTAGAGAAAAAGTTTCTCAACCTCATAGATATTCAAGACAAGATCTTACTTAAGGAAAGCCAAAGTGGGAGGATTGTTTGAGTCTAGGAGTTCAAGACTAGCCTGGGAAACACAGTGAGACCCTATCCCTAAACAAAATTAAATTAAATATATTTTTAAAATATCTTGGGCCAGGCACAGTGACTCACGCCTATAATCCCAGCAGTTCGGGAGGCTGAGGTGGATGGATCACTTGAGGTCAGGAGTTCAAGACCAGTCTAGCCATCATGGTAAAACCCCATCTCTACTAAAAACACAAAAATCAGCCAGGCGTGGTGGTGGGCGCCTGTAGTCCCAGCTACTTGGGAAGTTGAGGCAGGAGAATCCCTTGAACTTGGGAGGTGGATGTTGCTGAGATCATGCCACTGCATTCCAGCCTGGACGATAGAGCAAGACTCTGTCTCAAACAAACAAACAAACAAACAATCTGACTTAGTTGTGGGGCCTGTCCCAGGCTGCTCTGCAGTGTCCTTGGCCTTTATTCACTTAGATGCCAGTCACATTCCCACTCCAGTGGTGACAACCACAAATTCTCCAGACATCGTCAGGTGTCCCCTGGAGGGCAAAATCACCCCCAGATGAGAACCACTGCTCGAGGGAACAGCTCAGCCCTGGGGGCCCGATGCCTGAAGTTTACACAAGGTGTTTGAAATCAGACAGGCTAATTTTGTACCCTGATTTTGCTGACAAGAAAAGAGGTGCAGAGAGGGAAAGTGTGGTCACACGGCAGCGTGTCTCTGGACTCCCATCCCAGGGCTCTCGGCACCGCCCTGTCGTGTTTCAGTGGGGAGCAAACTTTCTCATTTCCCTGGCGCGTGAATTTCACTGCTCCCTCTCTCCAGCTTCAATTCAGTGACACTGACGGTTGCCGCCTGGTGGTGCGCATAGAGCAGGTGTCTGCCCCAAGCTCTACCACAGCAGGGCAGCTGCCTCCTTCCCTCTCCCCACCAAGCATTTCCCAATCCTCTGTGCACTGAAGATGTCCTGGGTGTGGCCCAGTGGCCTCTGCTTCCCCTTTCCTTTTTTTTTTTTTTTTGAGACAGCTCCGTCACCCAGGCTGGAGTGCAGTGGTGCAATCTTGGCTCACTGCAGCCTCCGCCTCCCAGGTTCAAGTGCCTCAGCCCGAGTAGCTGGGACTACGGGCGTGCGCCACCATGCCTGGCTAATTTTTCTACTTTTAGTAGAGACAGGGTTTTGCCATGTTGGCCAGGCTGATCTCAAACTCCTAGCCTCAAGTGATCTGCCCACCTCGGTCTCCCGAAGTGCTGGGATGATAGGCGTGAGCCACCGCATCCAGCTGCTATTCCTTTCACTGTTCCTTTTAGCGTTCATTGAATGTGAGTCAAGTATTTGTTAAGTAACCCAGTGGTGTGCTGATGACAGCTGTCTAGTGGGGAAAAAACCCCAAACCCTGAGTTGTGGTGTTTGCTGATTTCTGTGGTATAAACACTCCCATGTGGCCAATTTCAAACTCCCAAGACCTTCCTGAATATGGAATTGGGAAGAGATGTGCACAGACTTGGGCTCGTCAAGCATAGCCCTGGCAGAGCCCTGCCAGGCTCTTTGTCACTGAGTTCTCGTGCATCCCTGAGGGGCAGGGAACATCATCACCCCCATTTTGCAGAGGAGGAGACAGACTCAGGGGGTTTCCGATTCTCCTGTAGGATTAGATCACTGGGGGAGTGGCATAGCCCAGGTTTGAATCAGGTTTATGCCTGTGTCCCACGCTACTCCTCGACCAACAGCTAGTCCTGCTAAGAGGCCAGTGGAGAGTCCTCTGGAGCTGGGCTGCTGGGCTTAGAGTGTGGACTCACCACCCACCTGCTCCTCCTGCCACAGAAAGAACGCCTAGGGCATGGGAGACAGTGGTGTTTCTTTGTTTAGAAAACACCAACGGGTGAGCTTACCCACAGTCATCACGGACCACATCTGATAATAGGCGCCAGCATGTATTAGGTGTGGAACGGATGCCAGGCGTTGTGCCTAGTGTTCTTTATTCTCTCTCTGATTTTTTTTTTAGGTGGAGTCTTGCTCTGTCACCAGGCTGGAGTGCAGTGGTGCGATCTCGGCTCACTGCAACCTCTGCCTCCTGGGTTAGAGTGATTCTCCTGCCTCAGCCTCCCAAGTAGTTGGGACTATAGGCATGCGCCACCATGCCCAGCTAATTTTTGTATTTTTAGTAGAGACAGGGTTTCACCATGTTGGCCAGGGTGATCTCGATCTCTTGACTTCATGATCTGCCCGCCTCGGCCTCCCAAAATGCTGGGATTACAGGTGTGAGCCACCACGCCCAGCACATGCTTTATTCTTACAGCCATGCTGCCATGTGCAGGCAGTATGATTCTTTCTCCCCGCCCCATATGGCCCAGGAATCATGGGCCCAGAGAAGTGAGTAACTTTCCCAGTGTGGCACAGCTAATGAGAGTGGCCTGGGACACAAACCTAGGAGTGCCCCTCCTTGCCACTCCGGCACAGACACTCACTGCGCCACTCACAGATAGGCACACATGCCCCCTGACATAGACACATGTGCACGCTTCACACACCCTCACGCCTGTAGACACGGGTGTGTGCACCTTGTGAACACACAGACAGACCCAGCAGGACCCTGGAGGACCTGGCCAATGGCTCTGCTGGGTTTCTGCTTCTGCCCAGCAGGGCTAGGCCGGGAGCGGCTGGGCACTGAGGGTGCTGGCTGGCTGAGACCCTGTGTTTTGAATGAGGCTCCTCAGTACTTGGCCCTCTTGGGGTCCCGGCCCAAGGAACAGGGCGCAGGTAGCTTCTGCGCTTGGTAGGGAGGTGGCTGTGACCTTTGGGGAGTTTTGTTCTGCCTGGCTGTAGCCACCAGCAGAGGGGGTGGGGCACAGGCCAGAAAAACCCCTTCTGTGGGGTTGTGAGGAGTGACACTTGGATGCTCCTCCTTCCCTTCCAGGCTCAGAGCAGGGCTGGGGGGTGGTTGTGGTCAGAGGACAGGGTCAGACCACCTGGGTGGAGGTTCAGTGTGAACTTGAAATGTACCGCATGTCTCCAAAACTGGGAATCCAGCCTAGGGAGGGTGCAGGGAACCTGGGGAAGCTGGTCTGGGTTGGTCCTGCTCCTGCCACGGACCAGCTGTGTAATGCTGAGCATAGTACTCACTGTCTCTGGGCCTCTGTGGCCTCATGGGGATGGCCTGCACGGGATCCCTCCAGTCCCGAGTAAGAAGTTGCGGGCTGGCCTCCAGAAACTGAGAGTGCAGGCGGCGCTCAGGTGTCGGAGAAGCCATGGGAGCTGGGGCTGCAGTGATTGAACAGAGGGGACCTGGCACTCACATGTGTTCTCAGACCACATCCGGAATGGTAGCTCCCTCTGAAGGAAGGCAGGAGCCCCCAGCGTTTCCTGGGGGCTGTGGTGCCTGCGCTGCACTCTCCACCCCTGTAGCAAATGCCACCCCCCTCGCCTCCCTCTCGTCTCATCAGCTCTTCACTTGTCTCTACCCTCCTTCTGCCTGAGACCCTTGTCTCCATCCTGGCAGGCCAGGGGCTGGGGAAGCCATTGAGAGCGTGGCCCCTGACATCTCCTTTTTTGCCGGGATTGGTGGTCTCCCAGAACTCCAAGGCAAAGGCACGAGGCCTGGCCAGTCACTGGGAACAGACAACAGCCTGGGAGAGGAGTTTCCAGCCTCTCCTCAGCGCGGGCGTCTGGAAGTGGGGACTTTGCCTTGAACCTCCGGATCTGAAAGCCCAGACACCCAGAAAAGGCACTGTGGGATTTAGCCTAGCCATAGTATGTCCTCACCATGACCTTGGGCAAGTAACTCAACCTCTCTGTGCCTCAGTTTCCACAAAGCAATGATAACACTGGGCTGTTAGAAGAACCCATATAGATAGTGTCTGGAGGGACTTGGGTACAGTGCATGGCATTGGGTGGCACTCAAATGTCAGCTAACATTATTACTATTCTGTGGGAAGAAGACATTAGGGGAAGTCTCAGAGCAGCCTGTGGGTGACTCTGGAATGGGAGGCTGAGGCCGTGCAGCACAGGGTCTCAAAGGCAAGAGCTCTCTGCCCCGGAGCGACTGAGCAGAAGAGTCTGCACTCTCACTCTGGGCCAAATGGTAGAAATTTTAGGGTTTGTGGCCTGTGTGGTCTCAGTGTCATCGACTCAAACCCGCCTCTGTAGCAGGAAAGCAGCTGCAGCACAGACAGCACGTGCCCAGGTCAGAGTGGTGTGTCCCAATCTAACTGTGCTGCTGGGCACCCAAACTTTCTATGTGTCACTAATTATTATTATTATTATTTTTAGACAGAGTCTCTCTCTGTCACCCAGGCTGGAGTACAGTGGCGCAATCTCGGTTTACTGCCAACTCCGCCTCCTGGCTTTAAGCAATTCTCCTTCCTCAGCCTCCTGAGTAGATGGGACTACAAGGTGTGCACCACCACGCCTGGCTAATTTTTGTACTTTTAGTAGAGACGGAGTTTCGCCATGTTGGCCAGGCTGGTCTCGAACCCCTGGCCTCGTGATCCATCCGCCTCGGTCTCCCAAAGTGCTGGGATTACAGACGTGAGCCACTGCGCCCAGCCACAGATTATTCTTAAACCTTTTTTTTCAATCATTTAAAATGTGAAATCCAATGGGGTGTGGTGGTGCACGCCTGTGATCCCAGCACTTTGGGAGGCTGAGGTGGGAGGAAGGCTTGAGCCCAGGAATTCAAGACCAGCCTGGGCAATATAGCACGGCCCTGTCTCTAAAAACAATCAACAAAAATTTAGCCAGGAGCAGTGGCATATGCCTGTGGTCTCAGCTACTCAGGAGGTTGAGGCAGGAGGATCACTTGAGCCTGGAAAATTGAGGGCTATGTCAGCTATGATTGTGCCATTGCATTCCTGCCTGAACAACAGGGTGAGACCCTCTCAAAAAAGAAAAGTGAAAACCATTCTTAGTGGCAGGCTGGATTGGGCTCCGGGGCAGTCATTTGCCTACTTCTGATTTAACAAACTCTTGCATGGAGTTTACTATGTAATAGGCATTGTTTTAAGCACTTTACAAATATTCTGCCATCTAATCTTCACAACAATCCTATGAGGTAGGTGGTTATTCTCCCTTTATAGATTAAAAAAAAAAAAAAAAGATTCGGGAGGAGTTAGGAATCCAAATTTTTAAGGAAAAAAAAAGTCACAGAGGGGTTAAGTAACTTGTCCAAGGTCACCCAGCAAGTGAGTGGTAGAGTCATGATTTGCACTTGTGTGGTCTGGGTTTAGAGTCCACACTCTTGCTAGGCTGGGCCTTGTCTCCCTGTGCAGATGGGGTGAAGGAAAGTTGCCTTCCTTCTATTCTCTTAGGCAAAATGAGGATGAAAATCCTGCCCCACCTCTAAGACGATTTGGTGAACAGGGCCAGGTGGTCTCTGCCCTCATAGGGCACTCACTCCAGTAGAGCAGCTAGGTGCTAAAACAGAAACACAGAAACCACGGAGAATCACGCTTCCCAAAAAGCACCGTGTGTGGAAAGAATGTGCACGGGTGGGCAGAAGTGTCATGTAAACTCTGAAGTGCTGTGGCAAGAGGTGTAGATGGCAGTGGGAAGGAGGGGAAGAAGGAACTGGCTGGTGGGCTGGTGGGCTGACCACTCTCCCCTGCTACCTCCCACCCACCCAGCCTCACCTGCCTTCTGATAAGGCCCGGGGTGCCCCGGGCCCGGAACAGCAGTACCTGCTGACCACAGCGCCAAGCTCCAGCAGCAGCTCCCTGGAGAGCTCAGCCAGCGCTTCGGACAGGAGGGCGCCCACCCAGAACCAGCCGCAGGCAGAAGGCGTGGGGAAGGCCAGCGGAGCCGGGGAGGCCCGGGCCAGCACTGGGAGCTCAGGTAAGAGATGGGAGCACATCTGGCTTCATTCCAAGCCTCCTTGGTCTTTCTCACCTAGTTTCTGTCTTACCCATCTCCTCCTGAGCCTCCCCGCAGGGTGGGACGAGGCCTGAGCCACAGGAAACTGTCTTCAGTTTGCTGGCCCCAAGTTCCCGCCCACCTTTGCCCAGGCTGGGCCTATCACCAGAACGCCCTTCCTTCTGTGGGACAATCCCAGCTTGTCCAAATCCTCAGTATCTGGGAGAGGAATTTTCCTGAAGCCCCCTCCCCGTCACTACCCCCAGCTGGACTGGCTGCTCCTCTGGACTCACCACACCCTGGTCTTCCTTTGACGAGCTGTCAGACCGTGTGTACAGACACTGTCTCCTCCCCGTCTCCCTCGCCAGGCTGTGGGACACTTGGTGAGCCTGGATCATCTCATTCATCCCTGTATCTGCAGACCCAACATGGCCCAGCTACTAATAATGAATCTTAACAATCGCTTCTGCTTACTGAAGGCTATGGTACAGCAGGCAGTATACGGGGCGCTTTACATGCATAAAATTGACCTGCACATCAATGCTAAGAGATAGTTATTGTTGTTATCCCCATTTCACAGATGAGGAAACTGAGGCCCAGAAAGGTTAAACAGCTTCTTCAAGGGCACACGGCTAATATACAGCAGGGCCAGACTCACCCCTAGGCTGTAGGGCTCCGGAGCCCTGGGGTTGGAAGATGCATGAAGACATGATGGCCACAGGGTTCCACTCACTGCAGCTTGCTGCTAAGTCCCTTTGCGTCTGAGGCACTGGGACTGTGGGGACCATGTCCACTTTCTGCAGGTTGCATTTTGCCCTGGACCTGGTCTATGATAGATGTCACTTCTGGCTGGCATACCTAGGGCCCACACTGGAGGGGCCCCTGTATGGAGTCTGCTGGGCTGGGCCTCTCTCCCTCTTACCTGGCAGTGCCAGGTAGTGAGAACTCAAGGAATGACCATGAACTTGGGTCATTCTCAGCTCCCTGCCCAGCCATGCTGGTGCCATAAGAATTTGGGCAGGATGCTTAGCCCTGCCAAGCCTCCATTTCCTCACCTAGAGGTGAGCTGTGTTGCCTCCTTGCAGGGCTAGTGAGAGATGAGTGACATTGTGCCCAGCTGGGTACCAGACCAGGGCCAGGCTCCCTCTGGGCCACCTCTAGGTGGGAACTGATTGCTGCAGCCCCCACCCGACAACCCTCCTCCAGCTCACCACCCCCGGCTGCTCCCTAGCGCACCGCACCCCGCCTCCTGCCTGCACTCATGCCGCCCCTGCCTGCAACACCCATTGCTACCTGTCCCCAACTGCCCACAGGAACTGATGTGCCCATTTCGGTGTGCCCCATCAGAGCCCCAGCCTCCTCGGTGGGATGTCTTATCAGTGCGCCTCACTCCAGCCTGACAACTCCCTGTGGGAGGCCCTGGGCCAGTGCCTGGAAGAGAGCAGGGGCCCTAAACATTGTTGAATGAATGAATGCACTCCAAATATAAACTCTTAGTCTTTGCCCAGTTCTTGGATTCATCTGATTTTTTTTCTATTTTTTTGAGATGGAGTCTTGTTCCACTTGCCAGGCTGGAGTGCAGTGGCGTGATCTCAGCTCACTGCAACCTCCACCTCCTGGGTTCAAGCAATTCTAATGCCTTAGCCTCCCGAATAGCTGGGATTACAGGCACGAGCCAACATGCCCAGCCAATTTTTGTTTTAGTAGAGATGGGGTTTCACCATGTTGGCCAGGATGGATTTGATCTCCTGACCTGGTGATCCATTTGCCTCGGCCTCCCAAAGTGCTGGGATTACAGGCATGAGCCACCCTGCCCAGCCATATTTTTTTTTTTTTTTTTTTTTTTTTGAGATGGAGTCTCGCTCTGTCACCCAGGCTGGAGTGCAGTGGTGCAGTCTTGGCTTACTTCTCTGCTCACTGAAGCCTCTACCTCCTAGGTTCAAGGGATCCTCCCACTTCAACCTCTCGAGTAGCTGGGATTATAGGCACACACCACCACGCCCGGCTAATTTTTCTATTTTTAGTAGAGATGGGGTTTCACCATGTTGGCCAGGATGGTCTCTAAATCCTGACCTCAGGTGATCTGCCTGCCTTAGCTTTCCAAAGTGCTGGGATTACAGGCGTGAGCCACCTGTGTTGGGCCCATCTTTCTGATGTCTTAGCTACACCTGGTGTGGCTTCCTCCTTGGCCCCGGGCGGAGCCCTGACAACGTGTGCCCTCCCCTCTCCCCTCTGCCTCTTCTGCCCTGTGCTCCTTCTCCCAAGTCCCCCAGCCTGTCTCCCTGGCCTCTGCCCTCTCCTTCTCTCCCTCCCAGCCCTCACACCTGCCTTCACTCTGGGAACCTGTGAAGCCCAGGGCTGTGCCCCTTTGTGGTCCCCCATCCACCCCCGCAATGTCTCATGCTCAATGTGCAAAGGCCATGGTGACTTTAAGTGACATTTGGGTGCTGTGGAGGCTCAGGGTGGAAATTTCCTTCCGGGCCTGTGATTTCAGCCCTCCTCCCCACCACCTCCTGGGGCTATTTTGAGCACAGCAGGTCTTCAGCTCCATCTGCCTCCCCAACTCCCCAGGTACTTGGTGTTAGGGGGAAGCAGGCTGGGGTGAGGGCACCCAGCAGGTCCCTGCAGCAGCAGCAACTCTCATTTTCTGAGGGGGCTACTGTATGCCAGGGCCCTCACATTTATCTCCATTCATCTCGGCAAATCCACCATCTGGCGTCTCCCCAGCCAGTTAGAAAACTCAGCTGCCCATGGGGGCTGGGCGGGAAGGCAAGGCAAACCTTGGACTCTCCTTGGGTGGGTTTCCTGCACCTGCCTCCCAAGGGAAGCCGTAAATCCAGATTTTTAAATGTATGCCTGAATTTTAAATGTTGGCAATCAATTCACTTAAAAACATCACGAGGAACAAAACATACCTGTAGAAGCACAGCAGGAAACGGTCAAAAAGTCCCTGGTGGCTCATGCCTGTAATCCCAGCACTTCAGGGGGCCACAGCGGGAGGATCACTTGAGCCCAGGAGTTTGAGACTAGCCTGGGCAACATAGCAAGACCCCTGTCTCTATTTAAAAAAAAAAAAAGAAAAAAAGTCCCTTCCCTCGGGGGCTGAGAGTCTGGTGGGGACCCCAGGAGGTGGGGGCCCTGTAGGTCACAGAAGTAGGGAAGGACCCAGAGAGTGGTAGATAGGATGGGAAGTAAATGTCTCTAGAGAGGGAGGCCAGGGACAGAGGGGGAGGCTTCGTAGAGGAAGTGGCCTTTGAGCTAAGCCCTGAGCACTAGAGAAGAGGTCTCTAGGCTGAGGGAGCAGTCTATGCAAAGGCCCAGGGGACCTGAAGGGCTCAAGGGGCTGTAGGGGGGCGAGTGTGGCTGGAAGGAACCCCATCAAGGTCTTGGAGCAGCAGGAGAGGGGGCGGAAGAAGGCAGACTCCAGATCAGGCAGGGCCTGGTAGGCTGTGGCGAGGACTGTGGGTTTTTGAGCCACCAAGGAAGTGATCTCCCAAGTTCCAGGGCCAGCTCTGGCTGCTGATGGGGAACAGACTTCAGAGGGGTGGGGCCGAAGCCAGGACAGATGGAGGCTGTTCACACCCGTCCAGGTGGGAGTGGCTGGAGGTTTCCGCAGCTCCCTGCACCACACAGCAGTGAGGCCGGGTGACCCTTGTGGAAGTCATCTTAGTTTTATTTTTGTTCTTTTCTGGTTTTTTGAGATAGAGTCTGGCTCTGTCACCCAGGCTGGAGTGAAGCAGCAGGATCTCGGCTCACCTCAACCTCCACACCCCAGCTTCGAGCGACACTCCTGCCTTAGCCTCCCGAGTAGCTGGGATTATAGGCATCTGCCACCATGCTAGGCTACCTTTTTATTTTTGTATTTTTAGTAGAGATGGGGTTTCTCCATGTTGGCCAGACTGGTCTCAAACTCCTGACCTCAGGTGATCCACCCGCCTTGGCCTCCCAAAGTGCTGGGATTACAGGCGTGAGCCACACACCTGGCCCAGAAGTCATCTTTTGAAGGGAGATAGGCAGGAATGACTGTTGGGTGTGGGGTATGAGAGAAAGATGGGTCTGAGGCTCTGGACCTGAGCAGCTGAGTGGATGGCAGCAATGAGGCCCTCGACGAGGAGGAGCGGGTTGGATGGGAGGTGGGGGTACAACCTAGAGTTAAGTTTGAGGCCAGGCGCAGTGGCTCACACCTGTAATCTCAGCACTTTGGGAGGCTGAGGCGGGTGGATCACGAGGTCAGGAGTTCGAGACCAGCCTGGCCAAGATGGTGAAACCCTGTCTTTATTTAAAAAAACAAAATAATAAAATTTTAAAAAAAAGTTAAGTTTGAGGCTGGGCATGGTGGCTCACACCTGTAATCTCAGTACTTTGGGAGGCTGAGGCAGGCAGATTCCTTGAGGTCAGGTGTTTAAGAGTAGCCCAGGCAACCTGGCGAAACCCTGTGTCTACAAAAAATTAGAAGGGTGTGGTAGCTTGCAGTCCCAACTACTCAGGAGGCTGAGGTGGGAGGATCACTTGAGGCCAGGAGGCAGAGGTCGCAGAGAGTCTAGAGAGCGACACTGCACTGCTTTGAGACCCAGTCTTAAAAAATAAAGATTCACTGACAAAAAGATGAAAATAAATAATAAATAAATAAATAAAGGGACAGAGACAGGTCTCACTATGTTGCCCAGGCTGGTTTTGAACTCCTGGGCTCAAGCGATCCTACTGCCTTGGCCTCCCAAGTAGACATCTGTCTTATATAATTGGTTCCTCCCATCTCTGGGGCTGGGTAGGTGGTGATGCTATTCTCATTCAGCAGAGGGAAAAATGAGGTGCACGCAGGTAAAGTGACTTGCTCAAGGTCACTCAGCAGAGCTGGGCTAGAATCTCCGTCTCTTGGCTCCTGGCCCAGTGCTCTTTCCCACGTGTCTGAATCTGCATCTTGGGCAGCGGTCCCAGAGACATCCCCCTCTCTGGGACCCCTGGACTGACCCCTGCCCCATCTTGTGCTTAGCAGATTCTCCCCCTGGTGGCCATGGGACCCAGGTCAATGTCACCTGCATCGTGAACGTCTGTAGCGGCTCTGACCACAGTTCGCAATGCTCCTCCCAGGCCAGTGCCACAACGGGGTACACAGATGCCAGCCCCTCAGGCTCCCCGAAGGATGAGAAGGTCCCCTTCTCCAAGGAGGAGTGTGCCTTTCAGTCTCGGCTGGAGACACCAGAGACCCTGCTGCAGAGCACCGGAGAGAAGCCCCTGCCCCTCGGTGTGCCTGATGCAGGGATGAAGCCCAGTTAACCAGCGGTGTGGGCTGCGCTGTAGCCAAGGCAGGCCGAGCCCTGGCAGGATGACCCTGCGAAGGGACCCTGGTCCTTCCAGGCCCCCACCACTAGGACTCCGTGGCTCTTTCTGGGGCCAAGCTCCTTTAGCACCCTCCACAGCTGCAGCCTCCCTCTGACCTGCAGGCCGAGAGCAGAGGCAGCGAGTTTTGGAAAGCCTCTGCTGCCACGGTGTGTCCCTCTCGGAAGACTGGCTGGGCATGGACGTTCAGGGCACCCTGGGGCAAGTCCCTGCCTCGCTGTGAGCTGCCTCGCTGGACCTACGAGCTTGGCTTCTGGAGCCCTTGGGTTGTTCCTTTGTTTGTTTCTTCCTCTGGGCTCTGATCCAGTTCTGGCTTCCAGAACCCCGGCATCCTTCTCTGCAGAGGGGCTTTCTGGAGAGGAGGCATGCTGCCTGTGTCACCCATGAAGAGAGACAGTGCTTTGGCCTGATGCTGAGAATGCAGGACGGTCCGGGGGCTCTGTGCAGGGAGGTGGCAGCCCTGTAGGGAACGGGGTCCTTCAGGTTAGCTCAGGAGGCTTGGAAAGCATTACCTCAGGCCGGGCATGGTGGCTCACACCTGTGATCCCAGCACTTTGGGAGGCTGAGGCGGGTGGATCACCTGAGGTTAGCAGTTTGAGACCAGCATGGAACATGGTGAAACCCTGTCTCTATTAAAAATACAGAAATTAGCTGGGCATGGTGGCAGGCACCTGTAGTCCCAGCTACTCAGAAGTCTGAGGCAGGAAAATTGCTTGAACCCTGGAGCCGAGATTGTGCCGCTGCCCTCCAGCCTGGGCAGCAGAGCAAGACTGTTCCCCCCACCTCCAAGAGAAAGCACCACCTCCAAATGTCAGCTTGTCCTTTTGTACCATGGTCTGAAAGTCAGATGCCCAGAGGGCCCAGGCAGGCCACCATGTTCAGTGCCATGCCTGGGCAAGATAATGCACTTCTAACTGGAAGTCTGCCAATTTTGTAAAAAAGGAAGTACCATGCAGGCCAATAAGCCAACGACGAACAAAGCCAAACTCTGCCAGCCATATCCAGCCCCTTGCCTGCTGTTTGCGCCCTCCGCCTTCCTTCCAGTGTGCCCACAGCCCCGCCCCTCCTCCCTCGCTGTCCGGTGTGGTGTCCCGGGCCACGCCGTCTCATTTCAGGGAATTTCAGAAACCAGAGATGACTGAGTCCTCATAGCCATCTCTCTCCTTCTACCTCAGCCCAGACCCTCCTCCTGCCTTCAGAGGGGTGGGCTACTCTTCCCCACTCCCCACCCCTAATGCCCTGGCCCCAGTGGGGCTGCCCCGCCACTTTCGTACATGGCCAGTGTGAATCCCAAGTGCCAGTCTGTGTCTGTGTCTGTGTTGTGTGTTGTGGGTGTATAGCCAAGGTCGGTAAATTAAATGGCCCACCTTGAAGCCGCTGAAACCAGATTCCTCCCCATGAGAGTCAGCCTTTTCCCCTCCTCCCCAAACACATGCCCAGGGCTCTGCAGAGGGGGAACAAGTGTAGCCTTACCCAGATTCTGGGGGGAAGCAGGTTGAGGGGCTCCTGGAAAGGCTGACTCAGTCTCAGGTGAGTGGGGATAAAGGAGAAGGCATGGAATAGTCTATCTAGAAGAGCAGGGCAGGGTGATGAATTGCTGACAAATTCCACTGGACTTGAGCTTGGCAGCTGAACTACTGGAGGGTGGGAGAGCCCCGCCATTACCATGGAGACAAGAAGGGTTTTCCACCCTGGAATCAAGATGTCAGACTGGCTGGCTACAGAGGCTTGTACCTGTAATCCCAGCTACTCAGGAGGCTGAGGGGAGGATCACTGGAGCCTGGGAGTTTGAGGCTGAAGTGAGCCATGATAACGCCATGACACTCCAGTCTGGGCAACAGAGTGAGACCCTGTCTCTTAAAGAAAAAAAAAAAAAGTCAGACTGCCAGGGCTGGCCAGGTTTCTGCCTACATTGGACCCACATGAGGACGCTATGGAGTGCACCTGCCCCCTGGTGGACAGTCCTGGGAGAACCTCGGGCTTCCTTGGCATCAGGGGCAGAGCCGGGCAGCGATGAATTCGGAGACTCTGGAGCCTCAGTTCCCTTGCATGTGTTGATGAGACAATGAGATTTTGCACTGTATGCTGGACGGCATTCCTGCTTGTCAATAAACTTGTTTGTTTTACACGTCAACCCCTGGCTCTGCCTGGGGTCTCGGCTTGGGTTTGTCTGTGGTCCTGCTTCTCTGCCACCCCTGTGTAAGGGGAGATGGGGTCATGGTCTCTGGGATCTGGCCGGCCCATGTTGTGACTGGACCACAGAGGGACCCCAGTTAAAGCCACCCCCTCAGGCCTGTGAACAGTAAGAGAATTTCCCGCTCAGGACCACACAGCTGGGCTCCAAGTGTGTCCTGGTCTCATGCCCTCGTCCCCTCGGTCTCTTGGGCCTGCTTTCGGGACCAGGGTGGGGTTTCTGCAGATCTGCAGATCCCTAGCAGCCCAGGCAGTCAGACTCTGCCCTCCTGGGAACCCCACTTGGGGAAAGTGGGTGCCCCTGGGATGCTCAGACCAGTACAGAGCTCTGGGGGGCACAGAGGACATCCCTGGGCCCAAGCAGGGAGTTAGAACAGGGTTCTAGAGATGACCTTGACCTCCTCCTGAGGAATGAGCAGCAGTTTTGCAGAACCAAGGGTTGTGGGGAGCTATCAGGCAAAAGGAATTCTGAGCTTAAAGGCCTTAGCCAGGCCGGGGTGAAACCCCGACTCTACTAAAAATACAAAAAATTAGCCAGATGTGATGGTGTGCGCCTGGAATCCTAGCTACTCAGGAGGCTGAGGCACCAGAATCACTTGAACCCAAGAGGCAGAGGTTGCGTGAGCTGAGATCATGTCACTACACTCCAGCCTGGGTGACAGAGAGAGAGTCCATCTCAAAATAAAGGCTTGGAGGGGAGAGAGACCTTGGCCTGTGTACTGGTTCCACTGACCCCCTGGGTCACCATCGTCATTTCAGCTCCTGTGCCTCCCTCAGTGGGACCATTTTCATTCTTGGTGATGGCAGGATCTGTGGGTGATGGAACGCCTCGCCTCCCAGCTCCTAGCGCCTCTCTCCACCCTGTCTCAGTCACTCAACCCTTGCCCGGGGCTCCCCATACTTATTCCTTAAACAGCCAGGGAGCAAATCTATTTTATTTTTTTGAGACAAAGTCTCACTGTGTCACCAAGCTGAAATCGTGGCTCCCTGCAGCCCTGATCTCCTGTCTCAGCCTCCTGAGTAGCTGGGACTACAGGCATGGAGCACTATGCCCAGCTACATTTTTATTTTTTTTTAAATTTTGAATTTTTGGGGGTTTCCCTATGTTGTCCAGGCTGGTCTCGAACTCCTGGACTCAAGTGATCCACCCGCCTTGGCCTCCTAAAGTGCTGGGTTTACAGGCATGAGCCACTGCCCCTGACCAGAGTCAATATTTGACACTTGGCAAGCCATATAGTTTCTGCAACAACTACTCAACTATGCTGTTGCAGTGTGAAAACAGCTGTGCACAGGACATAAAAGAAGGGGCAGATGTGGCCTTTGGGATGTAGCCAGACCAATGCCTTAGACCCTGGCATTGCTGAGAACTGCACCTAATCTCAGTTTCAAGGATCCCACTTTCCTCCACCCCTCCTTCCTCCTGTTTTTTCCCTCACTGGCACCTGCAGCTGTGGGTTACGTTTTCTCCCTCATGGGCACCCCCAGCACTTTCTCCTGGTTTGTTCTCTCTGTGGTTGAACCCAGCTCTCTGCGCCACACCTGCACCTGTGCACCTGGATGGGGCAGGATGATGGCATTCCACCTTGCTGGCTGGTCTCATTTTCATTTCACGATCATTAAACTTGGCCGGGGATGGTGGCTCATGCCTGTCATCCCAGCACCGAGGTGGGAGGCTGAGGTTGGCGGATTGCTTGAGTTCAGGAGTTCAAGACCAGCCTGGGTAACATGGTAAACCTCATCTCTACAAAAAATACAAAACTAAGCTGGGTGTGGTGGCACACACCTGGAGTCCCAGCTACCCAGGAGGCTGAAGTGGGAAGATTGCTGGAGCCCAGGAAGTGGAGGTTGCGGTAAGCTGAGATCTTGCCACTGCACTCCAGCCCGGGGAACAAAAAAAAAAGAATAAACTCCATGGGGATCCTTGGTGCAGTCCAGCAGTGACAACATGTCCCCTCCTCGCTATATTAGTTCCTATTGCTGCTATAATAAGCCATACAAACTCAGTGGCTTAACACAATGCAGTTTCATTCTTCTACAGCTCTGGGAGTCAGAAGTATTAAATCAAGGTGTTGCCAGGCCTGCTAAGCTCAAATGGGGAATTTGTTTTTGGAGGTTTTAGGGGAGAATCCAGTTCCTTGCCTTCAGCTTCCAGCGGCACCTGCATTCCGTGGCTTGTGGTCCTTTCGTCCATCTTCAGAGATAGCAATGGAGTCTCTTCGATAGTCAGCTCTCCCCCTGCCTCCCAATTATAGGGATACTTGTAATTATAGTGGACCACACAGATAATCCAGGATACTCTCCTCATCTCAGCATTTTGCAAGGTTTCAGGAATGCAGACATCAATGTCTTTGCAGGGGCAAAGACAACCACTAGTTATTCAGCCTACCAGCTTCCATTCACTCAGTCTCCCACTCTTTCTATTTATCTTTTAAATTAAATTTTTTTTTATATGGAGTCTTGCTCTGTTGCCCAGGCTGGAGCGCAGTGGCACGATCTCAGCTCACCACAACCTCCACCTACCTGGTGAATCAAGCAATTCTCCTGTCTCAGCCTCCTGAGTAGCTGGGATTATAGGCACATGCCACTGTGCCCAGCTAATTTTTGTACTATTAGTAGAGATGGGGTTTTGCCATGTTGGCCAGGCTGGTCTTGAACTCCTGACCTTAGGTGATGTAATCACTTCAGCCTCCCAAAGTGCTGGGATTATAGGCGTGAGCCACCTCACCTGGCCTATTTTATCTTTTAAACAAAAGGATTAATTGAGGTTTTTGTCTGAGACTGAGTACCACTCTGTGACCCAGGCTGGAGTTCAGTAGCGCAATCACAACTCACTGCAGCCTAAAACTCCTGGGCTCAAGCCATCCTCCCACCTTGGCTTCCCAAAGTGCTGGGATTATAGGCATGAGCCACCACGCCTTGCCCTGCTCTTCTAGATGGACTATTTCATGTCTTCTCCTTTATCCCCAAGCCTCTGTCCTCACCCTACCCTTACCTTCAGTTGGTTACCTTGCTATCTATTTCACTGAGAAAATAAAACAAACACAAGAGAATGCTTCAGGCTTGCACCACCACATCTCCCCTCTCACCCCGCATCTGTGCCCACAACCCTGGCCTTTGCCATGACTGGGTCTGTGGACAGTACCTTCTCTGCATGGGATCTTAGCATCTCTCCCTGGTCAAAGACATTGCTTCAGTGAGTCTCCTGTCTCTTTCCTTTGGCGTCAGTTTCTCTGGTTCCTGGATCTTTCCTGTTTGCATATAGATACACTGAGGCTCCTCCCATTTATGAAACAACCTCACACCCATTAGGATGACTACAATAAAAAAAAAACAAAAACAGAAATTAATAAGTGTTGGTGCAAATGTGGAGAGATGGAAAACCTTGTGCATTGCTGAGGAGAGTGCAAAATGGTCCAACTGCTGGGGAATACAGTGTGACAGTTACTCAAAAAATAGGGCATAGAATTACCACCGAATCCAGCAACTCCATTTCTAGATATCATCTCGAAGAATTGAAAACAGAGTCTCGAACAGGTATTTGTACAGCAGTGCTCCCTGTTCATAATAGTGAAAAGGCAGAAGCAACCTGGGTGTCCAAAAGGTGGAATGGATAAACAAAATGTGGTCTACAGGCCGGGCTCATTGGCTCACACCTGTAATCCCAGCACTTTGCAGGGCCGAGGAAGGTGGATCACCTGAGGTCAGGAGTTCGAGACCAGCCTGGCCAACATGGTGAAACCCCGTCTCTACCAAAAATATAAAAATTAGCCTGGTGTGGTGGCACACCCTTGTAGTCCTAACTACTCAGGAGGCTGAGACAGGAAATTTGTTTGAATCCGGAAGGTGGAGGTTGCAATAAGCCTAGACCACACCATTGCACTCCAGCCTGGGCCACAGAGCGAGACTTCATCTCAAAAAACTGTGGTCGTCAATGGAATATTCAACCTTAAAAAGGAAGGAAATTCTGACACGTGCTACAACACGGATGATTCTTGAGGACAAGGGTCCCTTGTCCCTTAAGCTAAGTGAAATAAGCCAGTCACAAACGGACAAATTCTGTATGTTTCCCATACATCAGGTACCTAGAGTAGTCGGATTCATAGAGATGGAAAGTAAGATGTTGGATGCCAGAAGCTAGGAGAAGAGGGAATGGGGAGTTAGTGTTTAATGGGTACAGAGTTTCAGTTTTTTGAAACAAAAAGAGTTCTAGGGCCGGGCGTGGTGGCTCACACCTGTAATTCCAGCGCTTTGGGAGGCCGAAGCGGGTGGATCATGAGGTCAAGAGATCGAGACCATGCTGGCCAACATAGTGAAACCCCGTCTCTACTAAAATATAAAAAGTATCTGGGTGTGGTGGCGCACATTTGTAGTCCCAGCTACTCAGGAAGCTGAGGCAAGAGAATTGCTTGAACCCAGGAGGCAGAGGTTGCAGCGAGCCAAGATTGCGCCACTGCACTTCAGCCTGGCACCTGGTGACAGAACAAGACTCTGTATAAAAAAAAAAAAAAAAAAAAAAAAAAAAGAGTTCTAGGCCAGGCACAATAGCTCAGGCCTGTAATCCCAGAACTTTGGGAAGCCAAGGTGGGTGGATTGCTTGAGCTCAGGAATTCAAGGCCAACCTGGGCAACACAGCAAGACCTCCATCTCTATGAAAATTAGCTGGGCATGGTGGCATGTGCCTGTGGTCCCAGCTACTCAGGAGGCTGAGGCAGGAAGATTGAGTGAGCCCTGGAAGTCAAGGCTGCAGGGAGCCATGACCCGCGCCCCTATACTCCAGCCAGGGTGACAGAGTGAGACCCTGTCCGAAAAAAAAAAAAAAAGAATTCTGGAGATGGATGGCGGTGATGGTTGCATGACAATGTGAAATTAATTAATGCCACTGAACTACACACTTAATAAGGGTTGATACATTTTAAACAAAAAACAGAACAACAACTACAAAAAGTTGATAAATTTTGTTATGTGTATTTCACCGTAATTAACAACAACAGAAACCTTGCTCACAATTCTTTCAGGTGCTGTTGGATTTCTCATCTTACAGCAAAAACACCTGGAGAACACCATATTCAGTTTCTCCAATTTGTCGTCTCCCATTTCTCATGTGCTCACCACTGTGCCCGCCCCTGCCCACTCTAGTCAAACCATCTGTTGATCAGGTTTCTATGAAACTCCATACGGCTAAATTCAATGATCAGCTCAGTCTCCATCTCACTTCTCCTACAGGCAGGTGGTATTTGACCCGAGTGATCAATCTCTACTCCTTGGAAGTCTTTCCTTGCCTGGCTTTCAGGAGCCCACATCCCTTGACTCTCCTGCCATCTCAGGGACCCCTTCTGCCTTTCTGTCTGGTTCCTCCTCATCTCATCAATGTCTCGCTGATGAGGGGGCCCAGGGCTCAGTCCTTACACCCCTTCTCCCTTTCCAACTCATTTGCTGTGGATCCCATCCAGCTTTAAATACCTTAAATATATCCTGACACCTCCCGATGCTTGAAGGAGCAAGTGTGTATTGGACTCTAGTTACTGGGATGCAGTGGCTTCTAAAACGAAGCTTATGTAGTGGGTAGGAAGAAAAGAAACGTAATATCAGACAGGGATGAAGAAAATGAAGCTGGGGACAGGGGCCCAAGGGATGGATCAGGGAGGGGACTGGGAGCGATGACCTGGTAGAAGAGGCCTGAGGGAGTCAGGGATCAGCCAAGGCTGCCCTTGGCCTGGGGCAGTGAGCAGGAAATGAGGCTGAGGAGTGGCCAGGTCCAAAGGGTGGCCACTGCCAAGGCAGACAATGGGACAAAGGACTCGCTGAAGAGGTTTCACCGATGGGGGGATATGGCCAGCTTTATCATTTGGAACGATGTCAGCAGCTGCTGGGGAGAGAGGAGGTTGGAAAGTACAGTTGTGGGGCTCTCATCAGGAGGTGGGGCACTCCTCCTAAAGCTCCCTTGCTTTGGCTGCACTGGAGGATGGCTGAGGAGAGATGCCCTAGAAGCAGAGAGACCTGCAATGTGCTAGTTAGTCTCTATCCACCCTTCCAGTTCCTCTCTCTACCCTGCTTTGTGCCCTGGGAGGCTGCCTTCTGCACACGGGATTCCTGGACCCCTTTCCCTGGGGCTCCCAGCAGGGTTCGGTCATGGGAGAGCACTAGCAGTGATGCAGAATGACCAGGCTCCCAGCTAAACCCCATCCTTAATCCTGGAACCACAGCCCTAAGTGAAAACAGCTGACCCCATTTTTCTGCCAAAATGTTGCCTTTTTGGCCTGCCACGCCCCTATCTTGTGCCCATAAAAAGACTTCAGCTGGCAGAGAAACACAAACACTGACTGACAGAGATAATAAGCACCTGAACAGCAAGCAGAGAAGCAACCGAGAGTCAGAGACTACGGATAGATGCGACTACCCAGCTTCAGGGAAAGATCACCTTCTTCCTGCACCATCCCCTTTCCAGCTCCCCTTCCACTGAGAGCCACTTTCACTACTCAATAAAGTCTTCTGCATTCATCATCTTTCAATCCATCCGTGTGACCTGATTCTTCCTGGACGCCAGACAAGACTCTGGGTGCAAATGTCTTACCAATAAGTACAGAGTAGGAAAGAAAGAAAGAAGAAAGAAAGAAAGGAAAGAAAGAAAGAAAAAGAAAGAAAGAAAGAAAGAAAAAGAAAGAAAGAAAGGACTCTGGGTGCTGAGAAGGCAGGGACTTGGATGCTGCCGTGGAGCCTGCACAGAGCCTGCTCCCGCCAGAGAGGAGCAATTCGCCAATTCCAGCATTCATTCACTTGGGTTCCAAACTCACTTGCTTACAAGCTTCCTCTCATGAGGAGTGGCCAGCGGCGGGCTGAGTGAAATGAGCCCAAGAAGAGGGCCAAGGGAACAATCCCATCTCACCAGGAGACTGGAGGATGCGAGGAAAGTGGGGCTAGGTGTGTATTCCCTCCTCCCCTTCCCCTTCTGGTAGTTTCTCCCTGCCACCACCATCATGGCCCATAGCTTCCTGCTAGTGCTCCTCCTTGAGTGTTTCACCAGCCCTTTTGGGTTCTTCTAATGCTGGCTTCTCCTTGGCAAAAGTCCCTTCCTTCAACTTGCCTGTGCCCTCTGCTTCCTGCACAGAGGCCATTGCAGCCCCGGCATTCACTCGTGGCTCCATAGCAGGGGATGCTCATGTTTACTGAACGTCCACTCTGCAGAAGCTGGGGCTGCATTGAGCTGGAGTCCCCAGCTATGCAATGGGATAGTTACTGCACCAACCTGGTTGGGATGTTAACGTATGAAACATGAGCTGAGCCAGCACGTGGATCATGGAAACTGGAATAAAGCCCCTCCAAGAGCAGGGAACTGACTCGGGGTTGGGGAGGAGGAGCAGCTTTGGCTCCTTCCTCTCACAGGCATTGGACATCGGCTGGTGCCGAGCCCTAGGGACCACAGCCAGGGATGCTGTTTCTCAGAGCTCACCGCCTATCTGGAGACAGAGGAGGCACCAGATGATTCTATTTGAGGGGGTCCCTTTGGAGCAAACAAGGGCAGCCCCCTGCCTGGTATGGTAACCAGTCAGCATGGGCCAGCTTTGCGGCTCCTCCTGCCCATTTCTTTGCTTTAATCAGTACAGAACATGGGATTTGGTTAAGCCAGGACCAGCCTGGGTGGAGAGGGGAAGTCTTTTTGAGTTCTCTTTATTTGTTCTCATTAATTTGTTCATTCGTTATTATTATGGAACACTCTGATGAACAAGCACAGAAGCCAAAAGTCGTGGGTCCAGCCCGGCGTGGTGACTCAAGCCTGTAATCCCAGCACTATGGGAGGCTGAGGCGGGAGAATCGCCTGAGCCCAGGAGGTTGAGGCTGCAGTGGACCATGACTGAGTCATGGTACTCCAGCCTGGGTGGCAGAGTGAGACTATGTCTGAAAAAAAAAAAAAAAATTGTAGGTCCTTGAAGCCTACCTGCCCAGGTGTGAATCCTGGATGCCACACTTCCTGTTGGTGTGACCTCAGGCAAATGAATGAATTAATGTCTCTGTGCCTCATTCACCTTATCTGTAAAATGAGATTAAAATAGTACCTCCCTCAGATTGCAGCATTACCTGAGTTACTGTCTGAAATGCTTAGAACTGTGCCTGGCACATTGTCAGGGCTCCATACATGTTAATTGCTATTTTTTAATGTATATATAGGTGCTGGGAGTGCTGCAGATAACAGCACCGACAAGGTCCCCATCCGCCTGGAGCTGACACGCTAATAAGGACTATGTAAATAAAGCCAGGCATGTAGCCTGTGCCTGAGGTGGTAAGCGCTAAGAAGAAAAATAAAGCAAAGTAAGGGGACAGAGAGGGTTTGGGGTGCTGCCAGTTTGCAAGGTGGGTGGAGGAAGGCTTCTCTGAGGCGCTGGAGTTTGAGCAGACACCTTGGTGAGGGGAGGGCAGGACAGCATGGGACTGTGGGTGGTGGGGTGGTATATCTGATTGGGAGAGTAACCTGTAGCCATGGAAAGGATGTTGACTTTTTTTGTTTGATGGAGTCTTGCTCTGTTGCCCAGGCTGGAGTGCAGTGGTGCGATCTCGGCTCACTGCAACTTCCGCCTCCCGGGTTCAAGCAATTCTCCTGCCTCAGCCTCCTGAGTAGCTGGGATTACAGGTGCATGCCACCATGCCCAGCTAATTTTTTGTATATATATATATTTTTTAATAAAATTGGGATTTCACCATATTGGCCAGGCTGGTCTTGAACTCCTGACCTCAGGTGATCCACCCACCTCAGCCTCCCAAAGTGCTGGGATTACAGGCGTGAGCCACCGCTCCCGGCCTCTTTAAAATTTTATTTATTTTTAATTTTTTAATTTTTGTATTTTTAATAGAGACAGGGTTTCGCCATGTTGGCCAGGCTGGTCTTGAACTCCTGACCTCAGGCAGTCCTCCTGCCTCAGCCTCCCAAAGTGCTAGGATTACAGGCATAAGCCACGATTCCTGGCTTTTGGGTTTTATCTTCAGTGTGATGGGAGGGACCCGAGCTGGAGAGTGTGGGAATTTCCATAGCATCGTCTGGTCTAACACTGAGAAAACAGGCTGGGTGTGGTGGCTCACACCTGTAATCCCAGCACTTTGGAAGGCTCAAGGTGGGAGGATGGGTTAAGGCCAGGAGCTTGATACCAACCTGGGCAACATAGGGAGACTCCATCTCTGCAAAAAAATTTCTAAAAAATTTGCTAGATCTCTTGAGCTTGGAAGTTCAAGGCTGCAGTGAGCTGTGACAGTGCCCCTGCACTCCAGCCTGGGTAACAGAGCCAGACCCTGTCCAAAACAAACCCCAAAAAGTACAGTTGGGAAATTGAGCTTGCGCCATTTCAACTTGGTAACTGCCCTGAGAGATAGGCAAGGTAACCATTATCCCTGTTTTGCAGAGGAGGTCACAGAGCTGGCTGGGTTGGGTTTGACACTTATCTAAGGATTGTGTTGGACAGGCTATTTATTGTGGGAGGTTCCTGATAACCAGCTGGTTCAAATTTCACAAGACAGTCAAGGAAGCCTGGATTTAAAGGGGTAGATGTCTCTTTGTGGAAACTAGAGACAGCACGTTGAAAGCTGGGAGGCTGGGCTGAGCAGCTGCTCTGGGTAAATCTAAAGACTGGGAATCCTACGAGTGAGTGTGCCTTGGTTCTACCACTATTTTGCCGTGTGAACTTTGAGCAGCCTCTGTCCCTCTCTGGAGCTCAGAATCTCCATCTGTAAAATGAAGGGCTGGCCTGTGAGCTGTGTTCTGTTCTTTGCCTTTTCTCTTTTTTCCCCCACAGGGTGACAGTACCATCTTGCCCTGGGCTGCCTGCAATTTCACAAAAGATTCTGGGCTGGGCACGGTGGCTCACACCTGTAATCCCAGCACTTTGGGAGGCTGAGGCGGGTGGACCACGAGATCGGGAGATCGAGACCATCTTGGCTATTAGGTGAAACCCCGGTCCTACTAAAAATACAAAAAATGAGCTGGGTGTGGTGGTGGCTGCCTGTAATCCCAGCTACTCAGGAGGCTGAGGCAAGAGAATTGCTTGAACCCAGGAGGCGGAAGTTGCAGTGAGCAGAGATCATGCCACGGCACTACAGCCTGGATGACAGAGCAAGACTCCCTCTCAAAAAAAAAAAAAAAAATTCTGGACCTGTGCTTCCAAATAGAGTAGTTACTAGGCACAGGTGCTTCTGAGTACTTGAAACGTGGCTAGTTCGGGTTGAGAGGTGTAAAATACATCTCAATACCAAATACCAAATATAGAAGACTTAGTATGAAAAAATTTATATACAATATCTTGTTAGTAATTTTACATTGATTTACATGTTGAAATGATCTTTTTTTGGATATACTAGGTTAAATAGATTATTAACATTCATTTTACCTGTTTCTTTTTACTCTGTTATTTGGCTACTAGAAAATTTTAAATTTATGAATGTGGCTTGAATTATATTTTTTTTTTTTTTTTTTTTTTTTGGAGATGGAATCCTGCTCTGTAACCTGGGCTGGAGGGCAGTGGTACAATCTCTGCTCACTGCAACCTCCGCCTCCTTGGTTCAAGCAATTCTCTTGCCTCAGCCTCCCTCCCGAGTAGCTGGGATTACAGGTGCACAGCACCATGTCCAGCTAACTTTTTGTATTTTTAGTAGAAATGGGATTTCACCATGTTGGCCAGACTGGTCTTGAACTTCTGACCTCAGGTGATCCGCCTGCCTTGGCCTCCCAAAGTGCTGGGATTACAGATGTGAGCCACCATGCCTGGCCTGTATTCTATTTCTATTGGACAGCACTGCCTTACAAAATTAAAAACCTTCAAGAACTAATTAAATTAATTCATAATTAAAATTGTAACTCTCTCACCTCTGGGATTCCCCCTTCTCCCCATGGGGCTCTCTTAGTACTTACCACCTTCTCAAATACTATATAATTTACATATCTGTTATATGTATTTCTTATTGTCTGCACCTCCTGCTAGAATGTAAACTCTAGGAGGGCAGAGCTTTGTTTATTTTGCTCAGTCATGGGATTAGAACAGTGCCAGGCAGCCAGGCTCGGTGGCTGGTCGCTCACTCCTGTAATTCCAGCACCATGGGAGGTCGAGACAGGTGGATTGCTTGAACCCAGGAGTTTGAGACCAGCCTACACAACATAGTAAGACCCCCCCCACCATCTCTACAAAAAAATAAAAAAATTAGCCAGGGCTGGGCATGGTGGCTCATGCCTGTAATCCCAACAGTTTGGTAGGCTGAGGTGGGTGGATCACTTGAAGCCAGGAGTTTGCAACCAGCCTGGCCAACATGGCGAAAACCCATCTGTACCAAAAATAGAAAAATTAGCCAGGCATGGTGGTGTATGCCTGTGGTCCCAGCTACTCGGGAGGCTGAGGCAAGAGAATTGCTTGAACCTGGAGGCAGAGGTTGCAGTGAGCTGAGCTTGTGTCACTGCACTCCAGCCTGGGTGATAGAGTGAGGCTAAAAAAAAAAAAACAAACAAACAAACTTAGTTGAGTGTGGTGGTGCACGCCTGCGGTCTTAGCTACTTGGGAGGCTGAGGTGGGAGGATCACTTGAGCTCAGAAGATCGAGGCTGCAGTGAGCCATGATTGTGCCACTGCACTCCAGCCTGGGCAGCAGAGTGAGACCTGGTATCTACCCCTCTCACTGCAAAAGAACAGTGCCAAGCATATAGTGGGTGCTCAGTAGACAGTGAATGATGGATGAATGTAGGCAAGGAAGTATACAGTTTTCTTTTTCTTGTTTTCTTTTTTTAGGTGGACAGGAAGTAGGATATTTATTGGTGGGCATAATTTATTGGGGGCAGCACAGTGGAAGCCCTCATGAGCACAGGACTTGCCACTTCTCCAGGGCCATGACTGGGGATGTATTTGACTCTACAGACATCTGGGATGAGCTGTTGCTCAGCCACCACATCTTCAAATTCATCTGCACTGAACTTGGTAAAACTCCACTTCTTTGATGTATGGATCTGGCGTCCAGGGAACTTGAACATGGCCCTATGTAGGGCCCCAATCACATGCTCCTTGTTCTGCTGCTTGGTGTGGATGAACATAATGACTTGACCATGCAAATCCTGGCCATGGTGCCCTGGGGTTTTCCAAAGGCACCTTGCATGCCTGTCTGAAGCCTACAGTGGGGACAGTGCTAAGGTCAAAGACTGTCTCCACAGTCCCTTAGAGCAAAAACCAGGCTGTCTATGCAATGAAGGAAGCTGTTTGCAGCCATTATACATGGGGCCCTTAGAAGTTTCCATAGTGGCCAAATCTTCAATTTTTCTAGAAATGTCCTACATACAGATTTCATGTGTAATCTCCAGATTTTTCTGTGTTTTCAGTAATTCAAATGACCTTAAAGCATTGTGTACACCAACTTTCTTTTCTTTTTCTTTTTACATTCTTTTCTTTTTCTTTTTTGAGACAGAGTTTCATTCTTGTTGCCCAGGCTGGAGTGCAATGGCATGATCTCGGCTCACTGCAACCTCCGCCTCCTGGGTTCAAGCAATTCTCCTGCCTCAGCCTCCCGAGTAGCTGGGACTACAGGCATGCGCCACCTTGCCCGGCTAATTTTGTATTTTTAGTAGAGACAGAGTTTCTCCATGTTGGTCAGGCTGGTCTTGAACTCCTGACCTCGTGATCCACCCGCCTTGGTCTCCCAAAGTGCTGGGATTACAGGCGTGAGCCACCACACACAGCTCAACAGAAACATTTCTGCAGGAGTTTTGTCTACCTATCTGCCCTCCCTGTGGTCCAGGTGATTCCAGAAACTGATATAGGAGGCCAGGTGGGGAGGAACCCGATGTGGGGAGAGTGTGGAGCTGGGCCCTGCAAATCTGCCTGTCCCATAAAACTTTATCTTCTGGGCCAATATGCATCTAAGTGGGTGGTAATTAAGGAATGACACCCATCTCCTGCAGCCTTTCCTCTGGTATGTCTACAACTAAAAAAAACCCAAGCTGCTTTTTTTTTTTTTTTTTTTTTAAATAGAGACAGGGTCTATATTAGTCCATTTTCATACTGCTATGAAGAAATACCTGAGACTGGGTAATTTATAAGGAAAATGAGGTTTAATGAACTCATAGTTCCAAATGGCTGGGGACACCTCACAATCATGGCAGAAGGCAAAGGAGGAGCAAAGGCACATCTTACATGGTAGCAGGCTAGAGAGTGTTTGCGGGGGAACTGCCCTTTATAAAATCATCAGATCTCATGAGACTTATTCACTATTATGAGAACAGTATGGGAAAAAAATCCACCTCCATGATTTAATTACCTCCCACCAGGTCCCTCCCACAACACATGGGGATTATGGGAGCTACAATTCAAGATAAGATTTGAGTGGAGACAGAGCCAAACCATATCATTCACCTCTGTCCCCTCAAATCTCATGTCCTCACATTTCAGAACCAATTATGCCTTCCCAACAGTCCCCTAAACTCTCAATTCATTTTGGCATTAACTCAAAAGTCCACAGTCCAAAGTCTCATCTGAGACAAGGCAAGTCCCTTCTGCCTATGAGCCTGTGAAATCAAAAGCAAGTTAGTTACTTCCTAGATACATTGGGGCATTGGGTAAATGTGCTTGTTCCAAATGGGAGAAATTGGCCAAAATGAAGGGGCTATAGGCCCCATGCAAGTTTGAAATCCAGTGGGACAGTCAAATCTTAAAGCTCCAAAATGAACTCCTTTGACTCTATGTCTTACATCCAGGCAAGAGGTGGGTTCCCATGGTCTTGGGCAGCTCCCACCCTGTGGCTTTGCTGGGTACATCCCCCCTCCTGGCTACTTTCATTGGCTGGCGTTGAGTGTCTGAAGCTTTTCCAGGTGCACAGTACAAGCTGTTAGTGGATCTACCATTCTGGGGTCTGGAGGTTGGTGGCCCTCTTCTCACAGCTCCACTAGGCAGTGCCCCAGTGGGGACTCCGTGTGGGGGCTCCCATTCCATATTTGCCCTCTGCACTGCCCTAGCAGAAGTTCTCCATGAGTGCTCCACCCCTGCAGCACACTTCTGCCTGGCATTTCTGTATATCCTCTGAAATCTAGGCAGAGAGGTTCCCAAACCTCAATTCCTGACTTCTGTGCACCTACAGGCCTAACACCATGTGTAAGCTGCCAAGGCTTAGGGCTTGTACCCTTTGAAGCAATGGACCAAGCTGTATGTTGGCCCCTTTTAGCCATGGCTAGGACACAGGGACCAAGTCCCAAGACTGCACAAAGCAGCAAGGCCTTCGGCCTGCCCCACAAAACCATTTTTTCAACCATTTTTTCCTCCTAGGCCTCCAGGCCTGTGATGAGAGAGACTGCCATGAAGACCTCTGAGATGCCCTCTAGACATTTTCCCCATTGTCATGGTGATTAACATTTGGCTCCTCATTACTTCTGCAAATTTCTGCAACTGGGTTGAATTTCTCCCCAGAAAATGTTTTGTTTTTTTTCTATCACATTGTCAGTCTGCAAATTTGCTAAACTTTGATGCTCTGCTTCCCTTTTAAACATAAGTTCCAATTCCAAACCATACCTTTGTGAATACATAAAACTGAATACTTTTAAGAGCATTCAAGTCATCTCTTGAATGCTGCTTAGACATTTCTTTCATCAGATACCCTAAATAACCTCTCTCATGTTCAAAGTTCCACAGATTTCTAGGGCAGGGGTGAAATGGTGTGAGTCTCTTTGCTAAAGCATAGCAAGAATCACCTTTGCTTCAATTTCCAATGAATTATTTGTCTCCATCTGAGACCACCTCAGTCTGGACTTCATTGTCAATATCACTATAAGCATTTTGGTCAAAACCATTCAAAAAGTCTCTCGGAAGCTCTGAACTTTCCCATATCTTCCTGTCTTCTTCTGAGCCCTCCAAACTGTTCCAGCCTCTGCCTGTTATCCAGTTCCAAAGTCTCTTCCATATTTTCTGGTATCTTGACAGCAGTACCCCACTGTACTGCTACCAATTTACTATATTCATCCATTTTCATACTGCTATGAAGAAATATCCAAGACTGGGTAATTTATAAACAAAAAGAGGTTTAATGGACTCACAATTCTACATGGCTGGGGAGGCCTCAGAATCATGGCAAAAGGCAAAGGAGGAACAAAGGCACATTTTACTTGGTGGCAGGCAAGAGAATGTGTGCAGGGAAACTGCCCTTTATAAAATCATGAGATCTCATGAGACTTATTCATTATCAACAAAATAGCACTGGAAAAACCCACCCCCTTGATTCAATTACCTCCCACCAGAACCCTGCCACAAGACATGGGGATTATGGGAGCTACAATTCAAGATGAGATTTGGGTGAGGACACAGCCAAACCATATCAGGGTCTTACTGTGTTGTCCAGGCTGGTCTTAAACTCCTGGGCTCAAGTGATCCTCCCTCCTTGGCCTCCCACAATGCTAGGATTACAGGCATGAGCCAGTGTGCCCAGCCTAAACTGCTTTTTTTTTATATTCACACAATACTTCTGACTCCAAATTGTGGGTTTTCTACACCCCAAGCAATTCTACCAACTATGTGTCCTAAGATTCAGTTCAATTCTAACACTACCTACCTGGAATTAGCAGCAGATCCCACAAGTAAAGGGCTCAGCCCCACAAGACTGTCCCACTTCAGATGCCAATCACTAGTCCAGGCCTTCTGTCCTTCTGACTGATAAGCTATAAACTGGGGGTTCCCATGATCTTTCCCTTAGGTTCGATCATTTTCAATAATGGCACACAGAACTTAGGGAAACACTTTATTTTCATTTACAGTTAATTATAAATGATGCAACTAATGGAAAAATGCATAGGCCATGATATTGGAGTTGGGGTGGGGCTTGGAGCTTCCATGCCCTCTCAGGGTGAGCCACTCTCTTACCACCCCCTGGAAATGCTCTGAACCTTTAGGGTTTTTACGTGGGCATGATTGATTAAATCATTGGCCACTGGTGATTGAACTCAATCTCAAATCCTCCCTGGAGGTTGGCGGCAGTTGAAGAGTGTGTGCCTTTTAGCGTGAGATAGGCCTACCCTCTCTAATTACACAGTTGTTCCCTCTGGCAACCAGCCCCATTCTGAAGTTATATTATAGGGGCTTTCAGTCACCAGTCATCTCAGGAACTACAAAAAGACATTTATCTCTCTGGAGACATTGGGGGTCCCAGAAACTCTCGGGTTGGGAACTTGGGGATGTTGACCAAAGAGTATAAAGTTTCTGCTGGGTATGGTGGCTCATGCCTGCAATCCCAGCACTTTGGGAGGCCGAGGTGGGTGGATCACTTGAGGCTAGGTGTTCAAGACCAGCCTGGCCAACATGATGAAACACTGTCTCTACTAAAAATACAAAAATTACCCAGGCATGGTGGTGCATATCTGTAACCTCAACTACTTGGGAGGTTGAGGCAGGAGAATCACTTGAACCCGGGAGACAGAGGTTGCAGCGAGCTGAGATCATGCCACTGTACTCCAGACTGGGTGACTGGGTGACTGGGTGACAGAGAGAGATTCTGTCTCAAAAAAAAAAAAAAAAAAAGCCCAAAACAAAGAGTATGAAGTTTCAGTTAGACAAGAGAAAGATGCTATAGTGAGCTATTGCTCAGAATGGTGACTATAATAAATAATGCATCGTATATTTCAGAATTGCTGAAATAGGTTTTAAATGTTTTCACCTAAAACAATATGTTAGCTGATGAATTTGTTCATTAGTGTGATTTAATCATTCCACATTGTAAATAGATATCAAAACAGTGCACTGTAGCTTGTAAATATGTACAATTATTTGTTAATTAAAAATTTTTATTTTATTTTATTTTTATCCTCCCTCCCCCATCAATTAAAAGTTTTTAAAGGCCGGGCACAGTGGCTCAAGCCTGTAATCCCAGCACTGTGGGAGGCCGAGGCAGGCGGATCATGAGGCCAAGAGGTTGAGACCATCCTGGTCAACATGGTGAAACCCTGTCTCTACTAAAAATACAAAAATTAGCTGGGCGTGGTGGCGTGTGCCTGTAGTCCCAGCTATCGGGAGGCTGAGGCAGGAGAATTTCTTGAACCCGGGAGGCAGAGGTTGCAGTGAGCCGAGATTGTGCCACTGCACTCCAGCCTGGCGCCTGGCGACAGGGTGAGACTCTGTCTCAAAAAAAAAAATAAAAGTTTTTAAAAAGCTGTGAGCAGAGTCTCACGCCTATAATCCCAGTACTTTGGGAGGCCAAAGTGGGAGGAATGCTTGAACTCAGGGGTTCGAGACTAGCCTGAGTAACATGGAAAACCCCGTCTCTACTAAAAATACAAAAATTAGCTGGGTGTGGTGGCACACGTCAGAAACCCCAGCTACTCAGGAGGCTGACGCATGAGAATTACTCAAACCTGGGAGGCAGAGGCTGCAGTGAACTGAGATCATGCCACTGCACTCCAGCCTGGGTAACAGAGTCAGACTCTGTCTCAGAAAAAAATAAATAAATAAAAATTAACGGGGTGTGGTAGTGCACCTGTAGCCTGTAGTCCCTCTGACAGTTTTGTCTTGTCTGGAATTTCATAGAAATGAAATCATGATGGTATGCGGTCTTTGTGGCCTTTTTCCACATAGCCAATACTTTTGAGGTTCCTCCAGATCGTGTCTGCGTCAGTCGTTTGTTGCTTTGCATTGGTGAGTACTGCTCCATTGTATAGGTATGTTGCAATTTGTTTATCCACTCTCCTGATGATGGACATTTTGGTTTTGTTTTTGGCTTTTAGGAATAAAGCTGCTATGCCCATTCATGTATAAGTCTTAGTGTGGGCATATGTTTTAATTTCTCTTAGGTAATTCTAGCACTGGGATTGCTGTATGGTAAATGTATATTTAGACATTTATAAGAAACGGAGGGCACCAAGACTTTCAGAAACACTGGTTGAATGAATAGTGCCCAGGCATTTGGGTTTTTTATTTTTTGAGACAGGGTCTCTGTTGCCCAGGTTGGAGTGCACAGGCATGATCATTGCTCACTGGGACCTTGAAGTTATGGGTTCAAGCAATCCTCCCGCCCTCCTCCTCCCAGTAGTTGAGAGTACAGGCACGAGCCACCATGCCCAGCTAATTTTTTCATTTTTCATTTTTTGTAGAGATTGGGGTCTCCTTATTTTGCCCAGGCTGGTCTCAAATTCCTGGTCTCAAGCGATCCCCCCCACCTTGGCCTCCCAAAGTGCTAGGATTACAGGTGTGAGCCATGGTGCCAGGCTATGTGCAGTTTTTTGTTTTTGGTTTTGGTTTTTTTTTTTGAGACAGAATCTCACTCTGTTGCCCAAGCTGGAGTACAATGGTGAGATCTCGGCTCACTGCAACTTCCGCCTCCCAGGTTCAAACCATTCTCCTACCTCAGCCTCCCGAGTAGCTGGGATTACAGGCATCTGCCACCACGCCTGGCTAATTTTGTAGTTTTAGTAGAGATGGGATTTTGCCATGTTGGTCAGGCTGGTCTTGAACTCCTGACCTCAGGTGATTCACCCACCTCAGCCTCCCAACGTGCTGGAATTATAGGCGTGAGCCACAGTGCCTGGCCGTGTGCATTTTTATTTCTTTATTTTGAGACAGAGTCTCACTCTGTTGCTCAGACTGGAGTGCAATGGCACAATGTTGGCTCACCGCAACCTCCGCCTCCCGGGTTCAAGAGACTCTCCTGCCTCAGCCTCCCGAGGAGCTGGGATTACAGGCATGCACCACTATGCCTGGCTAGTTTTGTATTTTTAGTAGAGATGGGGTTTCACCATGTTGGTCAGGCTAGTCTTGAACTTCTGACCTCAGGTGATCCACCCCCCTTGGCCTCCCAAAGTGCTGAGATTATAGGTGTGAGCCACCCAGCCTGGCCTGGGCCATGTGCATTTTCAACAAGCTTCCCTGGTACAACCAGGTGTCTGTATTAGGTGATCTGGACTTCGAGGTCCTTCACCTCTGAAGGGCTGCCTTCTTCCCTCCTGTCTGTGGAGTTCCAGGTTGTACTCCCAAACATTAGCCCCAGAGGAGACCCAGCATCCAGATTCTGAGAGATTGATCCTACCACACAGGAACCCAGGCCTTGCTCAGGAGTGAGTCAACCTGAATGCAAACTCATTAGCTTAGCATCATGAGGGTTGGTAATTATTATGGTAAATACATGACTGTCACCTTGTCATCCTGCTTCCTGCAACTTCTGACTTTATGTGAGCCTGAGGTCTCCTTGCTCTTCTTGTGCTAATGCAAGGTGAAGTGTTCAGTTGTTTATTCAAACACACTTATTGAGTCTTTTCTGTGCTAGTCAATATCTAGGTGTTGAAACACTTGTGAGAGGGATAAAATATATTTTCAAGGTACTATTAGTCTGGAGAAAGAACGACATATGTATAAACAAATCAGATAATCCCAGGGCATATTAGGTTCCATGAAGAAAATACAATAATGGATAATGGAACTTTGCTTTTATTTTTGAGAGGGAGTCTCACTCTGGAACGCAGAGGGGCAAGCTCGGCTCATGGCAATCTCCAGCTGCCGGGTTCAAGTGATTCTCATGTCTCAGCCTCCTCAGTAGCTGGGACTACAGATGTGCACCACCACGCCCGGCTAATTTTTGTAGTTTTAGTAGAGATGGGGTTTCACTATGTTGGCCAGGCTGGTCTCAAACTCCTGACCTCAAGTGATCCGCCACCTTAGCCTCCTGAAGTGCTGGGATTACAGGTCTGAGCCACAGACTTGGGCCGATAATGCAACTGTAGATAGGGAAAGGTCCTCTCTGAGTGGACTATTTGAAGCAAGAGGGAGTCAGCTATATGAATATCCAGAGCTATTCTGTAGCTCTGGATGGGCCACACGAGGCTACTGAGCACTGGAATTGTGGCTAGTTTGTACTGAGATGTGCCGTAAATGTAAAATATACCCGAATTTCAAAACTTTACTATAAAAAAGTTAACATATTGCATTAGTCATTTTTTTTTCTTTTGCTACATATTGAGATGATTATATTTGGAACACATTGGATTAAATGCAATTTATTAAAATGAAGTTCATTTTCTTTTTCATTTAAAACATTGTACCGACTAGTAAACGTAAATTTCCTATGTGGCTGGCGAGTGTGGCTTGCACTGTATTTCTATTGGTCAGCGCTGGCCTGGGAAGCGTCCTACGTAGAGAGAACGGCAAGTGCACACACAGTTCCTGGGGCAGAAACTGAAGGATGCTCGGGCCGAGCCAGCCAGGGAAAAAGTGGCTGAAATGGGAAAGGACCAGATCCAGTGGGTCCTTGTTGGCAGCTCTGTAAGGAGGTGGGTATTAATTGAAGTACGGCGGGGACGCCGTTTTAAGCAGAGAAGGGCAGGGTCTGAATTAACAGGCCCCTGTGGCTGCTGAGTGGGGAACGGAGTGTGGGTGTGTGGGCCAGACGGCCGATTGCACCTCTCGCGTGGATGGAAGGCAGGGTGGTTGTAGGTGGGAAGAATCCTGGGTTCCCATGCTGTCTGAAGCAGAGTCATATGTGACCCGGCCCTCCCCTGGGACTCAGTTTCCCCATCTATAAAATAGGCCCCAGTGTCCGCGAACCCTAGAGGGGCCCGCAGTCTTCAGAAGCGGCCGCAGGCGCCAGGGACGTCTCCTCGATAACTCGGCGCTCGGCTGGCCAGGCGCCGGCGCGTCACCCGCTCGATTGGTCGGGTCGGGGCCGGCCTGAGCGCCGCGAGCCTGCGCCATTGAGGAGCGGCGGGGAGGAAGCGCCGCGCAGCGCCGGGCTGGGACTGGCAGCCCGGTACACCGACAGGTAGGGGCCGAGCGGCGCCGCGCCGGGCAGGGCCAGGGCGGGGAACTGCAGGGCTGGCGAGGACTCGCTGGCCGCTGCTAGGGCTCCGCTAGATCTGGGGGCCCGGGCCCCCTCTGGGGAGAGCGGTGCTGGGAGCCTGGAGACCCCTGCGTCCGGCCTCGGTCAGAGCCTCTCGGGGTAACCCTGGGGCGTCTGCTCCCCCGACAGCCCCGAGCCCGTCACCTCACGGGGACCCTTGTTCCGAATTCCCTCGGGCTCCTCAGACACAGGCTCGAGGCTGGCTGAAGCTCTGGGTACCACGGCGTCCGTGTTCTGGGGATCCCGAGTCCCCGCTGGACCCTGACACCCTTTCTGGGTGTCCAGCAGCCTGGCGCCTTGGAATTGGGGGGTGTCAGTCCGCGTCTTGGAATTGAGGGGTGTCAGACCAAGTCTCAAGCTTGACCCCAGTGTACGAGCCCCTCACATTACTCCCAGGAGTGGGGTGTGGGGTGTCAGTCAGTTCTCCAGAATGCTTTGGTCACACTCTCGGGTGGAGACATTAAGCCTAAAACTTCTCTTTACCTTTTGCCCCCCAGAGTCACTCCCTGGCCCAGCCACTCCTCCTAGGTGTGGGACCCCGGCGCCGTTCCCTCCAGGTTTTACCTGGGTGGTGTGGTCTCCGTCCCCTAGAGGGGGCTGAGGGTTCTGAGAGCTGGGGGCGGGAGGGGTGTGGGAGCGTCGCCTTCCGGGCAGTGCCTTTCCTGTGGGGCCATCGGCCGGACAGCCGCCCCCGCCCGGGTTTTGGAGCTCCCTGGCACCTGCAGCGCTCAGCCCCGGCCGCCTCCGGGAGGGACGCCCAGGTCCAGTTGCCAGTCCTTCCTATTCCCGGTCTGGCCGATCCTCAGGGGAGGGGCCTGGCTCAAGGTCATGCCCGCTGTCTGCCCGACCGTGGGCTGAGCACTGATCCCTACTGTCACCCGCCCCACCGGGTTGGGGAGCCCAGGTGGGGGTTAATGCCAGGCAGCTGCCTAGAAGCTCTGATGGACCTGAGTGTAAACAGTTCGTGATTCTGGCCAGTCTGGCGGCTCTTGCTGACACCGAATTCCTTAAGGGAATCCTTGAAGTGGCCTCAAGCCTGGTGTAGATGCTTAGCAGAGCAAATAATGGGTGCTTTCTGGTTTGGGCCTCAGTTTTATTGACCAGGGCGCCTTACAGTGCTAATCACTCATGCTTTTAAAATCTGTGCTTTGCATTCTTTTCCGTTTAGGACAAGTTGGGTAGGGCCTGAACTTGTTTACAAACTGACAGTTGTTTCCCTTGATTTGGAGATAATTGGTAGTTGGCGCTCAGAGAGAGTTGGCATTTAGGACCGAAATTAGTGGCAATAACTACAAAAATAAAGAGTACTCTGACCTTGGCCTCTTGTCTAAGTTTGTCTGGAGTCCCCATGGTAAGATAGTCAGTTTTCACAAATTTACACCTTTAAAGTTACAATAGTGGCCAGGTGTGGTGGCCTACGCCTGTAATCTCAACAGTTTGGGAGGCTAAGGTGGGCAGATCACTTGAGGTGAGGAGTTCAGACCAGCCTGGCCAACATGGTGAAACCCTATCTCTACTAAAAATACAAAAATTAGCCAGCATGGTGGCAGGTGCCTGTAATCTCAGCTACTTGGGAGGCTGAGGTAGGAGAATTGCTTGAATCCAGGAGGTAAAGGTTGCAGTGAGCCGAGATCCTGTCAACTGCACTCCAGCCTGGGCAACGAAGTGACACTCTGTCTCCAGAAAAATAAAAAAAGTTACAATAGAGAAATATTTCTTTTACTCAGATTAAGCATTTATTTTTTAAAAAATTGTTCTTATGACCTCTTCTTTAAACAAATGTACACAATAATTAGTTTTACATAACTCTACCCTTAAAAAAATCTTTATATTCCATTTGCAGAAAAAAATCTTTGGAAAGAAATTGGGCAAATATTTTACCAAATGCTATTTTTTTCTTTTTGCTGTCACTGTTGGCCAGTAAAAATTAATTGTCTCTGGAAGTATGAGGTACTGTTTTTTTTTTCTTTCTTATTTTATTTCTAGCTCTCTAGCAATGGAGAAGTACGAGATATTGTTGACAAACAAAAGCCAGTTTTTCCAGGAGACTGCATTCACTCTTCTGGTGGCCTTGTGTTTCAGGTGGCTGTTGGGTGGCAGCCTCTCAGTTGGGATAGGTATATCTTTTGGCACTAAGATGAATCACTAGAGGTGGGGCAGCATGCTTGGAAAGGATCCTAAAAGTAGGCTGGCTCCAGTCGGATGCCTGCCACGGCAAATCTGTAGTGTCTGGCAGGGTGGCTGATGACCAACATGGTAGATCAGAGCAAGACTTGTGGCTGTTCCCACTGGGATCTTCTTGCTGAGCAATCTGAGAACACTGTTAAACTTTTGTGTCACAATTTCCCTCATGTTGACTTTTTGTAATACTAAAATTAATCTTTTTTTTTTTTTTTTTTTTGGTAATACTGGTAAACACCAGTTATTATAACAGGTGATAGTACCTACTAAATCTAAATACTGTGGCTGGAGCCAGGGGATTTCTGGAGTTTGTAGTTTGTAATAATTATCTAAGATTGTTTATAATATCAGCATCATCTGATGCCCAGGTACCAGTAATACAGTTCAGGACATTTAAGAACAGTGATAAAGCACTGCTGTCTGTATTATAATACTCCCATGTGTATTATTTTGTATAATGAGTGATCCACACGAACAAATTTGAAATATTTAATTTGGGTGACCTAACTGAGGATCATTAAAGAATGTGAATTCCTCCTCCGCCACCCAACTTTATTCAGGTTTCTTTTTTATTTTTTTATTTTAGTGAGAAAGTGCCTGCAGATATTCAGGTTTCTTTAATGAATGAATTTCTTTTTCTTTTTTGAGATGGAGTCTCACTCTGTCACCGAGGCTGTAGTGCAATGGCGTGATGTCAGCTCACCACAACCTCCGCCTCCTGGGTTCAAGTGATTGTCCTGCCTCAGCCTCCTGAGTAGCTGGGATTACAGGCATGCGCCACCATGCCCAGCTAATTTTTGTTTTTCTGGTAGAGATGGGGTTTTACCATGTTGGACAGGCTGGTCTCGAACTCCTGACCTCAGGTGATCCGCCCGCCTTGGCTTCCCAGAGCCACTGTAGCCGTGAGCCACTGCAGCTCACTGCAGCTCAAAGGTGTGAGCCACTGCAGCTGGCCTCTTTTATGAATTTCATTCAGACAATCTCTTCGGGCATTTTTTTGTCTTAATCTAGGATAAAGTTTCTTAATGTTGGCTCTGTTGACATTTGGGTTGGATATCTTTGCTGCGGGAGCTGTCTTGTGCATTGTAGGTTTAGCAGCTTCTGTGTTCTTTACCCATAAGATGCCAGAAGCAGACCCTAAGTCCTGATCAAGTATGTCTCCAGACATTACTGAATTATGCCCATATGAGAACCTGTGATCAGGGCAGTCTAATCCCAAGGTAAATCACCATAAACAAGCAGTGGGCAGTTACACTGAAAAGACAGACAGCTTTGAATTGTAGGTAATTTTTGGTAAATTTAAGAGTGACTATTCCCTGAAGCAGCATCAAAAGGTAGCTGTATTGGTTTGGCCCTCCAGTTACTGATGGGGGCATCTTACAGAGCTTCTTGCCTCTCTTTTAAAATATCTGTGGCTGGGCACAGTGGCTCACGCCTGCAAATCCCAACACTTTGGGAGGCTGAGGCGGTGGATCACCTGAGGTCAGGAGTTTGAGACCAGCCTGGCCAACATGGTGAAACCTGTCTCTACCAAAAATACAAAAAATCAGCTCGGTATGGTGGTAAGCACCTATCATCCCAGCTACTCGGGAGGCTGAGGGAAAAGAATCACTGAACCCCGGAGGCAAAGGTTGCAGTGAGCCAAGATCGTGCCATTGCTCTCCAGCCTGGGCAAGAAGAGTGAGACTCCATCTCAGAACAACAACAACAACACATCTTTGCTTTGCATTCATCTGCCTTCATGCAGGTAGAATAGGAAATCAGCTTAGAAAATCATCCAGTTTTTCTGTTGAGTTTCATTTGTTTCCTTTCATAGATTTTTCTGTGACCATGAAAGAGAGAAAGAATGATCCATGATTTCTAAACAGCTTTTCCTGAGGATATAGTCATGTTGGAAGGCCTTGTAGCCTGGGTTCTCAATACCTATTTGGGGAAATATGTCAATGACCTGAACACTGACCAGCTCTCGGTTGCACTTCTCAAAGGTGAGTATTTCTCAGTGGCGCAGTATGGATTTACAGGTGTCAGTTCTTTGTATGTTTTTTGTTGTACTGAGAATCATAAAACCTAGTGCCAGATGGCTTTGTACTAAATGTATGTAAAAAGGTGATGATTATTACAGAGTAACTTAAGTATATAGCTATATTGTTGTAGATTTTAAGGAACTATTAAATATTAAAAAAAACAAAAACAAAATAAGCTATACTACTGGTGACTGTGCTTTGTCCCAGTTATTTTTTCAGCTTTATGGAGGCAGCCACAATGTACTGACAGTGGCATTGACTTTGGCTTCAAATACTGTTTTGTCATATAGTACCTATGTGGACAGTAGCTAATGCTGAAATTCTGAGCCTCAGATTCTTCAGACAGGGGTAATATACCTCCAGAGGGTTGCTGTAAGGATCAACTGGAATAACATTTAAAGCTCCTAACCTGCTGGCATGTAGTAGACACTCAATAAAAGTTTTAAAATTTGTTACAGTGAGGTGTTCAACAGAATTTCTGAGGTTTTGGCTTGCTTAATAGTAAAGTACCTGAAGCTTGTGACACATTAGCCCTTACAGGTCTAGACTTGGTAAATGCAGTCTGTTTTGGCATGGGAATTTGAAAACTGTGTTTTCTCCCTTTTCTTGTTTTAATTTAAATGCTCTTTGTTCAACTCAGTATGGAGCTTTTTAGCATATGTAGAAAAGATAAAAAGTCAGTCTGCAAGTGTGTAAAATCATAGGAAATGGGAAGGAGACTTCAAATACAGTGAAACCTCACCTTCGTGGGTGTGAGTTTTGGTAAGAGGACCAGGACAGCCTAGAGAGCACAGTGGTACAGCTCTTTGCATAGTCTGAGAATAGGATACCAGAGATTCACCTGTTGCTTTCAATGTGTTGCTTTCCATGTTTTTCTGGCCAAATGACTGTGGCAGCGATAGGCATGGGAAGAGCTATCACGGTCACGCATCCCACTCCCTTCCTTTCCTTTCCTATTCTCCTAGTTTTCCTCCTGTCCTTAAATGGGAGCTAGGTGGAAAATGAGAGTGACTAACCTGTCAGGGAAGAGGATGTGTTCAAAGTGCAATGTGGTGTCAAGTTCTACCTCTCTGGTCTCTTGTTGAAGTTCTCAGGCCCACTGTGAAGCTAACTACATTGTATGAGGTATAGGCATCAGGGCCTAGAAAAAGAACCGTAGGCCACGACCTGCTAATCAAAGACCTGGTTCTGTCAGGAGTGATATGGCAAGAGCGGCATCTGCCGAAGAAATGAATAAATATAAATTAATGATATCTGAGATGTTATAGAGTCTGTACAAATAGATTTCTAATCTCAACGGTTTTAGAATATATCTTGTAACAACAACTGTGTTTATCTATCTGGTACTTTCAACTGCTTTTCTGCCCTATTTCCTTTCTAAAAAACATTATTCTTTATGGCTTTTAATGAACCTGTGGAATTTGAAGAATGTTTCTCTGCATGACAGAAAAATGCTTTTCTTTCATAACATGCTAGTATGGTACCCGATGCTTATGGGTCCAAAGCACACCACAGAGCTTGGCCAGAAAAATCTGGAGAGCACGGAGGTGTACTGAGGGGATGGCTTCGTAAAGAAGTTGACGCTGCTTGTTCATCTCTGACACGGTGAAGCAGTGTTTGGGGATAGAGAGGGTACTAGATAGGAATGAGAATGTTCTTTCTTTTTTTTGAGGCAGGGTTTCTTTCTGTTGCCCAGGTTGGAGTACGGTGGCGTGATTTCGCCTCACTGCTGCCTCGACCTTCTGAGCTCAAGCAGTTCTCCCACCTCAGCCTTCCAAACACAGGCGTGCACCACCACGCCTGGCTAATTTTTATATTTTTTTGGTAGAGATGGGGTTTCGCCATGTTGCCCAGACAGGTCTTGAACTCCCGAGCTCAAGCGATTCTCCCACCTGGGCCTCCCAAAGTGCTGGGATTCCAGGTGTGATCCACTGTACCCGGCCAAGAATGTCATTTCAACCTATCTACAGATGTTTACTGTTCTAGATGGTCTGGGAGATGCAAAGGGGACTGAAGTAGTCGTGAAGGGTACTGATTTTTTAAGCCAAACTGTGTGTTTCAATCCAAGTTCTTCCAGTTACCAGTGACCTGTGTAGGTTACTCAATTTCTCCATGGTTCACTCTCCCCTTTTGTAAGTTGAAGATAAAGTTCTGAGGACTAAGAAATTAATGTGGGTCAGAGAGCTTAGAGCTGTTCCTGGCATATTGTAGGCTCTCAGTAAATGATAGTTATCATCATCCAGCCTCATGATCATCAGTGTATGATCGGATTGGCTGATGGGTTGGACTTCAAAGAGATTGTATATATATAAAAAAAGATTGTATCCACATATGAAAAGTAACAAAATGCAAAGTAACATGAGTACTTTAAGAATGGAGATAGCACTTAAGACAAATAAATAAAATACAAAGTAACATGAGTAGTTAAGGACAGAGATAGTCTTAAGATTTTACTCATTTTTTCTGAGCACTTTGGGAGGCCAAGGCAGGAGGATCACCTGAGGCCAGGAATTCAAGGCTAGACTGGCCAACATGGTGAGATCCCTTCTTTACCAAAAAGAAAAAAAAAATTGCTTGCACTGAGCTGTGGAGGCTGCAGTGAGCTGTTATGTCACCACTGTAACTCCAACCTGGGAGACAGAGTTAGACCCTGTCTCAAATATATATATATATCTGGGCATGATGGCACATGCCTGTAGTCCTGGCTACTGGGGAGGCTGAGGGAGGAAGATCCCTTGAGTTCAGGAGTTCAAGGCTACAGTGAGCTATGATCATGCCACTGCACTGCAGCTGGGGCAACAGAGTGAGACTCTATCTCTAAAAGACAGTAATAATAATAACATTACAAACATTTTTTAAAAAGCAAATTGCTTGTTCTCTAAGCCTTTTTTTCACCTCAAAAATTGAGAAGTGAATTTATTTCTTTGTATTGCTCTGAGGATTAAATGAGATAATGTGTATGAAGTTCTTGGACCCAGTGAGACCACACTAAATGGTAGCTCCTTTTTTTATTTTGAGAGAGGGTCTCACTCTGTCACCCACACTAGAGTGCAGTAGAAGGATCA
This sequence comes from Cheracebus regulus, assembly GCA_963574635.1. Classification (NCBI taxonomy): domain Eukaryota; kingdom Metazoa; phylum Chordata; class Mammalia; order Primates; family Pitheciidae; genus Cheracebus; species Cheracebus regulus. The sequence goes on from CAUYQU010090553.1 coordinate 172,731, forward strand.
TAGCTCACTGCAGCCTTGAACTTTTAGGCTCAAGCAATCCTCCTGCCTCAGCCTCCAGGGTAGCTGGGACTACAGGTGGATGCCACCATGCCTGGGTAATTTTTTATTTTTTGTAGACACAGGATTTCACTATGTTGCCTATGGTGGTCTGAAACTCTGGCCTCAAGTGATTCTCCCAAAGTGGTGGGATTATGGGCATGAGCCACTGTGCCCAGCTTCTTATTCCACCTCCACCTCTGTAGTCCCTGATCTCAGAGGACTGTTACCCTGTTTGAGAGACAAATTATATAGTAATACAAGACAGTATAGATTAAATGGTTATTCTGGAAATAGAGGCATAATGTGATGGGATGTGAAGGAAGAGAGCTGTCCATTCTGCCTGTAGGACTCTGGCAAGGTTATGGAGGTAGCTTTTGAGTGGGCCTTTTTCTTTTTTTTTTGGAGACAGTGTCTTGGTCTGTTGCCCCAGGAGTGCAGTGGCACGATCACAGCTCATGCAGCCTCAACCTCTCTGGGCTCAAGTGATCCCTCCATCTCAGCCTCCCGAGTAGCTGGGACTACAGGCATGTACCACCATAGGTCCAGCTATTTGTTTTATTTTTTTGTAGAAACGGGGTTTTACCATATTGCCCAGGCTGGTCTTGAACTCTTGGGCTGAAGCAGTCCTCCTGCCTTGGCCTTCGAAAGTGCTGGGATTATAAGCATGAGCCACTGCGCCCAGCCTCAAGTGGATTTTAGCAGGATTTCCATACGTGGCACTGGGGAGGTCACCACATTCGAGGTGGAATGCACCCTGTAAGCAGAGGCTGAAAACTTGTGGGGTGTTTTTGTAAAGGTTTGGGGCCAGAAGGTAGAAGCTGCCAGTGCCACATCAAGGAGTCTGAACTTCAGTCTGGGGGCATATTGTATATTTGTAACTCTAAACTTTCATTTCCCCTCCTTTTTGTTTTTATAAGCTCAGAACCTTAGGTTGACTCTTCAAATAACCTGGAGCAGAGGGGAGATAATTCAGTAGCCATTACAAATTACCAAGAAATGATCAACCTCTAAATTACTCCCAGTTTTAGTAAGTAGATTTCTTGCTAGCCTGAGATGAGGAGTTTTTAGATGAGACATCCATGAGTAAGTCTATAAAAGTCTGCCTGGAAGTAAGTGAACAACATTATCATTTATAAAGCACTCAGTATTTTGGGTGCTCTCCTGCTTGGCTCCCTGGAGGGACCTTTCCCTGCAGGGCCAGTTGTGGGTGCATGTTTGAGTGGGTGGGGACTAGGCAACCTTCAGTCTTAAACTGTGGCTGTGCTGTTTTGCCGGATTCCTTTGCTTTTGGCTTGGTGTAGGCTGTTGTTTCTTCTCATTTTTTCCTCTACATTTTCTCTCTCCTCTCTAGATCTTCTCCTTTGCCCTCTGGGCTTCAGCTTTAATTTTTCTGTGGTGTGAGTTGCCTACAATTCCCTCTACTTTCCCAGGATTGTACAGCAGCCAGGGAAGCCCAGAGCTCACCTGACTTTGTGACCGATTTGGGTATTTGAAAAATAAGGCACTTCGAAGTGTAAATTATGCTCTTCAAAAGAAGAAACTATTTAATTGCTCCTTTTAAGTCAATCTCAACTAAGGAGAGCATTTCATGATTTTTTTTCCCCTTATGTTCATTTTTTTCCCCAAATGTGGAAATAGGGTTGTTTCACTGGTGTTATAAACTTTCCCTTTCCATTAGACTTAAGGTATAGGTTGGGGGTGGCCCATGTGGACAAATGTTCCTGCAAAAATAAAAAAAATAAATTGATTGTATTTGTTCAGAATCTGAACAAATTTGAATTTGAATTCTTTTTCTTCTTTTTTTTTCTTCCTTTTTCTTTTTATTTTTTAGAGACAGAGTTTAGCTCTGTCACCTAGGCTGGAGTACAGTTGTGCAGTTATTGCTCACTGCAGCCTGGACCTCCTGGGCTCAAACGATCCTCCTGCCTCAGCCTCCCCAGTAGCTGGCAGCCTTTACCCTGTGTGCTACCATGCCTGGCTAATGTTTTTTTTTTGAGATGTTGTCTCACTCTACTGCCCAGGCTGGAGTGCAGTAGTGCGATCTCGGCTCACTGCAACCTCCGCCTCCTGGGTTCAAGTGATTTTTATGCCTCAGTCTCCTGAGTAGCTGGGATTACAGGTGTGTGCCACTATGCCTGGTTAATTTTTGTATTTTTAGTAGAGACGAGGTTTCACCATGTTGGTCAGGCTGGTCTTAAACTTCTGACCTTGTGATCCACCTGCCTCGGCCTCCCAAAGTGCTGGGATTATAGGTGTGAGTCACTGCGCCTGGCCAAAATTTTAAAAAATTTATTGTAGAGTTGGGGTTTTACTCTATTGCCCAGGCTGGTCTTGAACTCCTGGGCTGAAGTGATTTCTCCAGCTTCGGCCTCCCAAGGTGCTGGGATTATAGGTGTGAGCTGTGGCGCCTGGCCTGAATTCTTCTTTAGAAACCAGTAAACCTGTAAATCAAGAGAGTTGCAGGTGGGTAAAGAAAAAAAGAGAAAAAAAAAAAAAAAAGCCCGTAAACCATAAGTCCTGAACAGTCATTTAAAGGGAAAAATAATCAAGTTTTCTGTATTATTTTGTACTTGGAGTAAAAGCCTTGCCTTCTTTTCTTACCAGTTAATGGTGGTTGTCTGTACTCCCTGTTCTTGAAAATGTATGTCCCAGACAGATTTAGGTTGCTCAAAAATTGCCTTGTGTTGTGCAAACAATTTTGTAAAAACAATGGCTGCCTCCATAGTGATTTAAGGATGGGGACTCTGCCTTCTCTTTTTACACTTCCAGTGGCCATCACAGTGCCTCCCACAGAGTAGGGCTCTATGTATGTGAGGATGAATGGCTTGCATAGCCAGGAGCATGACGGATCTAACTGCCCTCTTGTCTATGCACTTTTGGGTTCAAGTCATAAAAGCTGGGTCTGAAAAGAATTTTCAGCGTCGGTCCTGTTCGTTCCTTTGCTTTCTAAGTAGAGGTGCTAAGGAGTTCTCCAGAAGAGAAGAGTATAATTTCTTTTGAAGACCAGTTTCATTTAATTAAATCCCATAGACTTTTGAATACTATATGCACTATACTTATTTTGGGGAGGGGTTGAAGGTGGAAGGAACTTGTTAAAAACTGCAAATTTCTGTGTTTCAATCCCAGAGATTCTGAGTTAGTTGGTCTGGGGGTGGGGCCCAGGAGCCTACATTTCATCCTAGGTGAGTCACATTTTGATGTTCCTCTGGTAAACATTAGCCTAATCGAGGGGTCTGCAAAGGGGTCACCTGGCCACATCTGGCCTGTAGACAAAGAATGACTTGCATTTTTAAAGGTTCATAAAAAAAAATAAAAGAATATGCAACATACATCATATAAATCCTAAAATATTTCCTATCTGGCTGTTACGGACAATGCAACTCTTGGTCTAAACTCTTTATTAGTGCCTAAGCTTCAGCTGTCTTGTACATGTTAGAGTGGATGGCCTGGAAATTCGGTTAGGTGAAGCGCACGGGTTGGTGGTAGCACTACACAAGATAATAGCCCGTTCGAGATGTAAAACTTTCCCTTTACCCTTCAATGCTTGACACACAGTAGATGGCCTGCTGTATTTGTTAAATGGATATTTCATGATGCTGTTTTCATTTTTAGGTGCTGTTGAATTAGAAAACTTGCCGTTAAAGAAAGATGCCTTGAAAGAATTGGAATTACCATTTGAAGTCAAAGCTGGTATGTGGAACTAAAGGAGAGGAAGTTTGAGTCTTAAATTCTTTGGGACATGAAAACTGAGAGCCCTAGAGTTTGTATCTGTTTGACCACTTAGAGGACGGACAGCAGCTGTTAAGAGTTTAGGGGGCCACTTGTATCAGGATGACCCTGCGATGGTGGTGGGAGGTCAGGTGATCCCCAGATCTACTGCATCGGAATCTCTGAGAGAATGTCATTGAACCCATGTGTTTAATACACACTCCAGGTGATTCTTATGTTTACTAAAGTGTGAGAACCTCTATTCTACATTCAGCGTTGCCTTTCTTTCCCCTTTCCCCTTTCTCTTTTTCTTTTTTTGAGACTGAGTCTCACTCTGTCACCCAGGCTTGAGTGTAGTGGTGTGATCTCAGCCCACTGTAACCTCTGCCTCCTGGGTTCAAGTGATTCTCCTGCCTCAGCCTCCCAAGTAGCTGGGACTACAAGCATGCACCACCATGCCTGGCTAATTTTTTTTTGTATTTTTAGTAGAGACGGGGTCTCACCATGTTGGCCAGGCTGGTCTCGAACTCCTGACCTCAGGTGATCTGCCTGCCTAGGCCTCCCAGTGTGATCATAGTTCACTGCAGCCTTGAACTTCTGGGCTCAGGACATCCTCCTGCCTCAGCTACCCCAGTATCTAGAACTACAGCCGCGTGCCACCAAGCCAGGCTAAATTTCTGAATTTATTACTGGATTACACAGTTGATCATTTGATGTTGTCATTAAAAATACCATCATTGGTCTGGGCTTGGTGGCTTTCACCTGGAATCCCAGAACTTTGGAAGCTGAGGCAGGAGTATCACTTGAGACCAGGAGTTCAAGACCAGCCTGGGCAACATAGCGTGACTCTTAAAAATTGAATTTAAAGAAACCTTGTATTCTAGGAGGCGTGGCTAGAAATGGAAGAACTTGGGAAATAAGTATCACAGTTCTCCTGAGCCGTTTGGCTTTCTCATCAGCCCAGGTTCTCATGAAGAATCAGAATTCTTTATTGAGAGAAGGCTAGTGCCTTGTTACCTATGTTTCAGTTTGTAGTGGGTATGTTCAAGATTGGATATGTCATAGGTCTGATGACTTCCAGCTAGTACTTAACCAGACAGTGAATAATTAACAAGAGATGAGTTTAGTGTCCATGGGCTAGTGTGGGGCTTGTGCGGGACCCATGGGAAGAAAACATCCTAAGGAAGTGAAAGATGTGCTCCAGTTGGGAAGGAGCTAGTTCCTAGAGGAGGGATGCTACTGTTGATGTGGTAAAGTCTTCATGAACTTTTTCCCGCTTACGTAAGTCATTATGCCTTGTTCTTACAGATCTCAGCCTCCTAATACTTGTTTCACCTGTGCAAGAGCTTGCTGCCTGTTGTTTTAAATTAAAAAAAAATATATAAGTAGTAACAGCAATACATGCTCCTTAAACAAACTTGTAAAAATACCAAAAAATGGAAAGAATTAAAAATGTCTACCGACATTGAACAAGACTTTCCCTCTCCTTTTAGGCTTCATTGGGAAAATAACCCTGCAGATTCCCTTTTATCGCCCCCATGTGGACCCTTGGGTGATCTCCATCTCTAGCCTTCACTTAATTGGAGCCCCGGAAAAAATACAGGATTTCAATGAGGAAAAGGAGAAGCTACTGGAAAGGGAGCGCAAGAAAGCACTGCTTCAAGCCCTGGAGGAGAAATGGAAGGCAAGGCAGAGATCTTTTGGGTTGTAAGAGCGGTTGTGGTGACAAGTGTAAGATGACAAGAACACTAGATTGAGCTAACACGGACACTTGCCTTTGTAGACTGACCGCCAGCAGAAAGGGGAGTCTTACTGGTATTCCGTTACTGCCTCCGTAGTTACGAGGATTGTGGAGAATATTGAAGTAAGTCCTGCTGACTTTTATAAAAGTATCTACGTGAAAGGGATTTCTCAGGCTTACATGTGTTTTTCTCTTCTTAGTTTCTCATTTCTTGTGGGCTCAGCTGATTCAGGCTGTACATGGGGCTGGCTGCTCTGGTCTGCCCGTTTGTAGGCTGTGCCAAGGGGAAAACTTGAAAAGCAAGTCCTGGGCTCTGTGGCAGACACAGAGTTTTCTTGCTTCAGGTGGCATGGGAAGGAGTTTTCACATCTCTTCCATTTGACTTCCTGCACTTTCTTTATTTTATTTTATTTTATTTTACTTTATTTTATTTTATTTTTTATTTTTTTTGAAAGAAAAAGAAAAGGAGAAAGAAAGAGCAAAAGAAAGAAAAAAAAGGAGAAAGAGGAAGAGAAAGAGGGAGAGAGAACGGGATTCTTGTTTTATTGCCCAGGCTAGAATGCAGTCTAAAAATGGATATTAAAAACCTCTTTTATGCCAATAATTGTGCTTAACAATGGAGACAGGAAGGAATAGGGGA
>CAUYQU010090554.1:0-29645 GCA_963574635.1 Cheracebus regulus
ATACTATGTTGAATAGGAGTGGTGAGAGAGGGCGCCCTTGTCTTGTGCCGGTTTTCAAAGGGAATGCTTCCAGCTTTTGTGCATTCATTATGATATTGGCTGTAGGTTTGTCATAAATAGCTCTTATTATTTAGGGATATACTTTATCAATATCTAGTTTATTGAGAGTTTTAGTATGAAGTGGTGTTGAATTTTATTGAAGGCCTTTTCTGCATCTATTGAGATAATCATGTGGTTTTTGTCATTGGTTCTGTTTATGTGATGGATTACATTTATTGATTTGCGTATGTTGAACCAGCCTTGCATCCCAGGGATGAAGCTGACTTGAATGTGGTGGATAAGCTTTTTGATGTGCTACTAGATTCGGTTTGCCAGTATTTTATTGAGGATTTTCACATCAGTGTTCATCAGGGATATTGGCCTGAAATTTTCTTTTTTAGTTGTGTCTCTGCCACGTTTTGGTATCAGGATAATGCTGGCCTCATTAAATGAGTTAGGGAGGAGTCCCTCTTTATCTATTGTTCGGAATAGTTTCAGAAGGAAGGGTACCAGCTCTTCTTTGTACCTCTGGTAGAATTCAGCTGTGAATCCTGGTCCTGGGCTCTTTTTTTAGTTGGTGGGCTATTACTTCCTCAATTTCAGAACTTGTTATTGGTCTTTTCGGGGATTCGACTTCTTCCTGGTTTAGTCTGGTAGGATGTATGGGTCCAGGAATTCATCCATTTCTTCTAGATTATCTAGTTCATTTGCATAGAGGTGTTTGTAGCATTCTCTGATGGTAGTTTTTATTTCTGTGGGTTCAGTGGCAATATCCCCTTTATCATTTTTTACTGTGCTATTTGATTCTTCTCTCTTTTTTCCTTTACTAATCTGGCTAGTGGTCTATTTTGTTAATCTTTTTTTAAAAAAAACAGCTCCTCTATTAGTTGTTTTTTGAAGGGTTTTTCATACCTCTGTTTCCTTCAGTTCTGCTCTGATCTTAGTTATTTCTTGCCTTCTGCCAGCTTTTGAATTTGTTTGCTCTTGCTTCTCTAGTTCTTGTAATTGTGATGTTAGGGTGTCAGTTTTAGATCTTTCCTGCTTTCTCCTCTGGGGATTTAGTGCTATAAATTTCCCTCTAATTACTACTTTAGCTGTGTCTCAGAAATTCTGGTATTTTGTGTCTTTGTTCTCATTGGTTTCAAAGAAGTTCTTTATTTCTGCCTTAATTTTGTTATTTACCCAGTAGTATTTCAGGAGTAGGTTGTTGAGTTTCTATGTAGTTGTACAGTTTTTGAGTGAGTTTCTTAATCCTGAGTTTTAATTTGATTGCACTGTGGTCTGAAAGACTGTTTGTTATGATTTCCATTCTTTTGCCTTTGCTGAGGAGTGTTTTACTTCCAATTATGTGGTCAATTTTAGAATAAGTGTGATGTGGTGCTGAGAAGAATGTATATTCTCTTGTTTTGGGTTGGAGAGTTCTATAGATGTCTATTAGGTCCACTTGGTCCAGAGCTGAGTTCAAGTCCTAAATATTTTGTTATCTTCTGCCTCATTGGTCTATCTAATATTGACAGTGGGATTTTAAAGTCTCCCCCTAATATTGTGTGGGAGTCTAAGTCTATTTGTAGGTCTCTAAGAACTTGCTTTATGAATCTGGGTGCTCCTGTATTGGGTGCATATATATTCAGGATAGTTAGCTCTTCTTGTTGCATTGATCCCTTTACCATTATATAATGCCTTCTTTGTCTTTTTTTTTTTTTTTCAGACAGAGTCTTGCTCTGTCACCAGGTGCCAGGCTGGAGTACAATGGCACAGTCTCGGCTCACTGCAACCTCCACCTCCTGGGTTCAAGCAATTCTCCTGCCTCCTCAGCCTCCCAAGTAGCTGGGACTACAGGCACACGCCACCATGCCAAGCTAATTTTTGTATTTTTAGTAGAGATGGGGTTTCACCATGTTGGCCAGGATGGTCTCTATCTCTTGACCTCATGATCCACCCACCTTGGCCTCCCAAAGTGCTGGGATTACAGGCGTGAGCCACCGCGCCCGGCCTTCTTTGTGTTTTTTTTTATCTTTGTTGGATTGAAAACACAATTCATAAACTCCTTTATGCAAAACAATCACTATGGTAGCTGTTAGAAAAGGTTCCTGGGCCCCATCTTCAAAAGTTCATCTCATTCAGTGTATCAGGAGTAAGGCCCAGGAATGCAAATATCCTCATTGTCCCATTTAAATATTGTGGAAAAATTCCTTGTTTAGTTATATTTGAAAGTTTTTTTCTAACTCCTGAAATCACTTAAGTCTGTGTACTTCAAGCCTGGGTTTAGGTCTCCTCTAGGGTTTATGATATGTGCCAGGGGATGGGTGAAGTCATAAAATCGGCATGGTGTATCTTCCTGGAGTGTCAGTTTTACACAAAAATTTGAGAGTAAGAGAAAGTTAACCTTTAAAATGTAACATGGAACAGAATGCAAAATTCACATGTATTTTTTAAATAAAACAGGAACTTCGAAGAAATTTTTCAGTTGAGTCTATACCCTGTTTTTCCAGGGCTCTACGTTTACTTTCCTTTACTGTCACAGAACACCTTTAGTAGAATACCTTAATTAGGACAACTTACATTTTAACCCCTGGATAATACTGGTATAAACAGCTAGTGATACAGAAAGTGCAAATACAAAGTGAAAAGATGATGTGAATGATTGAGAAACAGTTCTTGAAGGATGCTCTTATTTAGAAGAGTATTTCTATGTTGCAGATGAACTGTCTCATTTTGCTGAGCCTGAGCCGTCTCAGGTGCCAGGTGGCAGTTCTAGAGACCATCAGCAAGGTAAGCCCCCTCCTCTCCCGGCTCTAAAAGCTAAGACATCGTCACATTCTGGTCCATATGCCACTGAAATAAAGAAGACAACTGATGATTCTATATTTAAAGTTCTAGACTGGTTTAACCGAAGTTCTTATTCAGATAATAATAAGCTATTCCTCCAACATCCCCGAGGAATACAGTCCAAAGAAAAAGCAGACTCACAATCACAGGTTGTTGTTGATTTGGTGACAGATGACACCACTCTAAAAGAAAATGGCTTGAAGGCCCTATCATCCAGCAAAATTGAATTGAAGCCTGTGAGATCTGATTCTACATTCCAAGTAGAGGGAGATATGCTGCTTTCTGAAAGTTGCCAAGATAATAATGCGAATATCAAATCCAAATTCATGAATTTGTCCCAACAACATACCCCAAAGGAAGGCCGAGGTATATTGCAACCATTTGAAAGCTATGACACCCCAAGTCAAGAAATTAAAAATGTGGACTATAGCCAAGATTCAAAAAGCACAGGAAAAGGGAATGGGGCATCTCCTCCAAATAGTAACTATTCCCACAGTGTTCTCAAGGGATCTGATGCAGAAGACCAAGTTCCATGCAACACTAACAATACTGGCAACTTGGGTAAAGAAGAACCCAAGTTTCATGCTCATGAAAAAAATAGAGGACACTCAGAAGTGAATTTTGACTCTTCAACAAGTGTCAAAGAACCGAGTTTGAAAAATAACATGAAAGCAGAGAGAAAGAGCAAAGGAGGAAATTCCTATATCCTGAAAGCTTCTTTAGAGCCAGAGAATATTAAGTTAACACCTGAGATTGCCAACAGTGACTCTCCTTGGAAGAAGCCTGAGGTCCAACTACAGCAAGAAGCTGGTGAGGTTCCCAAGAACCAAGTCCAGAGAGGAAAATACAAAAGAGTGAGGGACAGAATATCCTTTTGGGAAGGAGAGAAAGCTGCTACTAAGACAACTCATAAAGAACCCACATCTTCATGTAGCCAGGAACAACCTTCTGATAAAGCATATCAGCCTGTGAAGAAGTCACAGGACGTATCATCCATGGATAGTTTATCTACAGATCAGAGTGAATATAATCAGGTCACTGCCAAACAAGTGGTCCTAGATGAGGATGATCAAGCATCTCAGCTCTCCAATTCTTATTCCTCAAATAAATCTAAAGAGACCAAGCTCCAATTATCAGGTCCATCCAGAAACTATCTTTCAGCTGAGCAATCAGATAAAGTGTCTCTGTTTCAGAATAAGAAAAATGAGCCTATAAAAAGATCACCAGTGGCAGACAGTTTGCCTTCTAGAAGAAACATTACTTTACCAGCACTACAACGTCCCTCAAATGCTGGGAATGAACAACATGCTCTTTTGGAGAAAGACAGACCTCTAGTTGGTGAATCAAATGCCAACTTTAAAATCATAACCCTAAAAGAAAGAATGGATGAACCCAATACAGAACAGGTCTATAATCACTCTCAGTTTGAGAATTTGAGGAAGTTTTGGGACTTAGAAGCTAATTCAAACAGTAGGGTTAATGATAAAAATACTACCACAACAAGCCAAAAAAATTCTGTGCCTTTTAATAGGCAGAAATACAAGGAATTCAGTGACATTAAATTGTCAGGTAAAAATACCCATGAAGCAGAGGTGCTTGTAAGCCCCCAAAAAGTTATGGCAAGAGAGGAAATGGAGGAATTAAATTCAAAGGGTATATTCCAGGTGCTACCAGGTGAAACCACATTTCCTTTGAATCCACTTAGAAAGCATGCTCATCAGTTGCCAGAAAATGAGTCATCAAAGGAAAACGTGGACAAGAATATGGAAGGGATTGTTACTCAAGTGTTTAAGGAAGAAAAGGATTACTCAGACCAAGAGATTCAAGAGTCCATAGTAAAAACCAATGTTATGTCTAAAGACTATAAAGACACTTTTAATGACACCTTGCAGAAACTGCTTTTAGAAGCCTCAACACCAGCAGTTCAACCCTCTGGTGGAAAAGTTCATGGAAAACAAGTGCTTGAACCAGGTGTTTCTGAAAATAGGACATGGCCTCAAAAAACAGATTTTGCTGATACTGAGGAAGAAGTCAAAAGACCTGAGAAGATTATTAATGAGCATGTTGACAAAACAGTAGTTCCTCCAAAGGTTAAACAAAACTCTTTGACTGCTAGTCTAGACAAACTCCTGAAGGAAGCAACTGGAACTTCACCCTCTCCTTTGCAAACCAAGTTGGAGTCCATTACCACTAGAACCAACTCTAAGCTGGAAGAGGGTAGATTTTTTGGAAAAGGGTTAGAACAGAGTCACAACACTTCAGCTGATAAGAGAGAGATAATAGCTCCTTTTCCAGCAAGAAATGAAACTTTGGGAAATACAGCTCCCCCAAAGAAAGCTGAAAGTGGTGAGTGCCAGCTAAACACAGAGAACTTGATTCAGATGGCTGCAGAAGAGTCTCATCCATTGGATCCGACTTCCCAGCTTTCCAGAAAGGGTTCTTTTGGGGATGTGGCCAACCCTCCCCAAGACATGCTTTTTCCCCGGGATGCTCATCTTGTTCCCCAGGCTAGGGCACTCCCTCCTCAAATGGAAATTTCAGAAACTGTAGAGAAAGTCATTCTTCCACCCAGACCTGTGTTGAATGATGTAAATACTGCATTACAGAAGCTGTGTAGAGAAGTGCAGTTAAGTTGTCCAGCAGGGAGGGAAGTAGGTCCTGGAGAAGTGAACCCAGGATTTCCTGAAGGAGTACAGGCAGCAGGTAGCCCACTAAATCCTCCAGGAGTGATCTCACCATGGGCTACAATGGACACCATAGTTCCAGAAAGGAAGGATTTTTATTCCTCCAGTGTAGTTCCTGATAAAACTCATGAAGTTGGATCTTATTTAGCTGCCCAAATGTCTCCATTGGACCAGACCCTTAGCTCATGTGGTTCCTTTGTTGTTCAATATGGCAAAGGCCTACCTCAGGAAGTGGCAGAAATTGTGAGGGAAACAATTATTCAACCTAAATCAGAGTTCCTCAAATTTAGTGCTGGCTTAGAAAAACTACTGAAGGAAGCAATTGAAACCTTCCTTTCAAAATATGAAAGTGATACAGGGAATCTTTCTCCATCAAAGTTAATAGATAGTACAAAGGATCCCAGGCAAGCCACTTCTGAATTCCATCCTGAGGAATTAGAAGAAACAGTAGAAAAGGCTGAGGCTCCAGTAATAACTGAGAGTGCTTTTGATGTTGGTTTTGAGAAACTTCTTAAAGAAATATCTGAAGCTCCTCCTTATCAACCCGAGGTGTCAGTGAAAGAAGAAACTCATGAGGAGGAATCCTCACAGTCAGAGCAGACCAGACCCTTGGGGACAGTGCCCTGTTTTTGTGGGGCAGCCTCACAGGCCTCTGAAATGAAGGTTAAAAGTAATGGTTTGGAATCTCAAGTCAACCAATGTGATAAAATGTTGGGAGATGTACTTGTGACTGATTTATCGGTAGATTTTTGTGGTTCCAGAAGTGGGATTGAGATCCCTAGAACCCCACAACTTTATGTGGCTCATGAAATAGGGACCATTAAAACTGTAAAACCCTCAGAGGACAGGGACAGTGAAAGTGGGGTTGCAGGGGGACAAGAGACTTTTCAGGAACCTGGCTTTGGAGAGGCTTCTGAAGCAATTAGTGTGTCCAGAAATAGGCAACCCATTCCTCTCCTGATGAATAAAGAAAACTCTACAAAAACAAGTAAAGTTGAATTGATTTTGGCATCGCCATATAAGAAACAAGAGAAAAAGGATAAAAAAGGTTTCTCTGAGTCTGATTTTTCAGATGGAAACACCAGTTCTAATGCAGAGAGCTGGGGAAATCCCTCCAGTGAGCATTAATAATTGTTTAACTCAAAATGAGTCTACTTTATGGAATGCTGATGTAAAGGATATTTTTTAATTGGGATTAATAATTTGATATTCTTAAATGGTGTTAAATTCTTCTTACCACTTCTGTGCTCCTGACCCTTTCTTAATTTAAAAAATCATATTTTTTAATCAAATGAATTACATAAAACAGCTAGCTTTTTCAGAGTCTGACTTGACTTCTCATTAATCTACCTGTAGAATTTTTAGGTTTCAAAAAATACTTTTTAAATCCATTTTTTTGGGTTTAAAAAGTACCTTTAATACATTTAAGCTAGTTTTCTTCCTGGAAATATTTAGAATTTCTCCTTAAATGGCAGTCTTTATAGAAGTCTAGTATGATTTGTGGCAAGAAAGTGCCACAGATGGACACAAATTTCCCATTTAGGAGCAATCTTACCACAGTGGTGGCTAAATGCCAGGGACAAAGTAGAAGGCTTGTCTTTCCCTCATATACCCTGTGCTGTGGTGTTTTTGTTGCCAGTTTCTCCCTCTCATTTTCAATTATCTGCACAATCTTCCATTTCTAGAGTATGACTTTGGCCAGATGACTTCACCTGATGCCACCTAAGGGCATTGCCTGGCCTGGTGCACTTCTTTGGCTCCAGCCTTGGCTAAGTTGATGATCTTAATCTCCACATTCATCTAAGTGGACATGGGGGCACTGGTTTTGGGCAGGCTGTAAAACATAGGGCTTGTCTCAGTGCTATTTAGTCAACATATGGGCACTATAGCAGAGAAACCTCAGAGCAAATAGGAATGAGAAGTTACCTGATTAAAATGATGAAATGATAGAGAATGCTTTCTGGCTGGGACATTTTAACCAAAGTTGCACAACTGGTATTGATTGCCTTCCCTATAGTTTAGTAGAATTTGTCATTTGTTTAGCTCTCTTTAGTTCCAGTGAAAATACATAAGCCTTCTGAGTGGCTTACTTTGAGGTGTGGATTCTTTTGTAAGTAGCTATTGGGTCTCTTCTTGAACACTGACCAAAGAATCCACCTTTAATCCTATTCAGTCAAGTTGAAGCCCCTCTAACAAATTTTGTTGGTTAATAAAAAAAAAAATTGAAATATCAGTCTCTAAAGCCAAACATATGCAAAAATAAAGCCAGCATGTTAAACTTGTTGAGGTAGGCTTGCTAAACTGCCCACGAGTTGCTAGCGTAAACTGACCCACAAGAGGAGGAGTGCTTGCAAATTTGCAATTATGTTAGAGACTATCATCTAATTATATCCCTGCATAACTGACTGAAAAGTAAAAGCCTATCTAAAAAAAAAAGTTAAACAATCACCTAAACAGAGCCCAGAGAAGACATTTTAGAATTATAAGCCAAATAAGAAGTATAAAATGGTACAGTCATGATTTTAATTTAGGTGTATATACTCCAACCTAAATTATTATTTTAAAGCAAACTGTGGTGGAGTGGGGTGAGAATTGAAGAGAAACCTATAAGGATACCGTAATTTTGGGGAGCAACCTAACACATTTGACTTGTGGCTGAGCTCTTAACTAAGCAATCCCTCAATATGTTCCTTTGGGAAAAATTAAAGGTTCAGTAGCCAAATACTTTTGGAAATGCTGGGCCATTATGCATGGAGAAAGTCTGCAGTGAGGAATGTTTTAAATTTGAACAAAGAACACCCCAAATCTAATTCATGTTAGAATCCATTTGCTATGGAATGTACTATGCAGAACTAGAATGTATTTCATGAAATTATTGTCTAGAGAAGTGATTCTTAAACCTATTGGTTCATTAATAAAATCGCTCATTGATTCAGCAAATATTTTTGAAGTTCTTATTTCCAGCCACTGTTCTAGGCACTGAGAATACAACAGTAATAAATGTCAGTACTTAGGCTTTTTCATGATACAGTTGTCAAAATAGAAAAGTAAGGACTGTCTAGAGAATTTATGTTTTGTAAATTTAGATGTATTTAAAGACTGTTCTTATTCTATGGTTATGTCCTTTTTAAAAATTTTTTCCTTTGGTTCTAAAATGCCATTCCTTTTATAAAATAATGGCATTAGTAAATGACAGAGACCACCCCGCCCCCCCCCCCACACACATACAACTTTAAAATGCCTTACTAAAATAAAAACTTGACTATCTCTTGTTATTTCCCAAAATTTCATTGGCAATTGTACCAGATCATGAAACCCATAAAGTCTACAACCTTCGATCTGGAGAATGTCTTCATCTGTGTACCCAGTTATACACAGATGTTAAACATCTGAATCATGCCTTCCACGGATTTAAAGTAATTTTATTAATGCTCCTAAAAGTATTTGTTTTCAAAACCTAGAATGTTAAATGGAAAGAGTCAGTGTCTAGCATAGGACAAATCATATGCCTAAAATACAAGTAAACAAGTAGGAGATCACATTTCTATTAATGTGGTAATCTTGTTTCTGTATGGTTATGTTTGCAAATATTTCTTGACTAGGAAAATTATTTTTAAGGGCATATTAATAGTGGAGAAATTTTATTTTCTTCTGTGAAATAAGTGCTTCTTAAGAGAAACTCATAGCATAATGTCTCTTTTCAACCTACCATTTCTATGTCCGTATGTTAGAGGGGTTTTTTTTGTATTGTGCAGTATTCATCAATTTTGTTTTATAACAGGTTCAGAAGAAGAACCCAGTCCTGTTTTGAAAACTTTGGAAAGGAGTGCCACTAGGAAAATGCCTTCCAAAAGTCTAGAAGACATTTCATCAGATTCATCAAGTGAGAATAAAGTTTGCCTCACTGTTCATGCCCCATCTAAGCTTAAAAATGCCCATGCGCTCTCCTGTAGCCTCACTGCATGCTGTTGTGCACTGCAACCCCTAATGGGGGCAGTTAATAGATGAAAATTAACTTTCCAAAGTGCGCTGAAGAGGCTCAACCTAAAGTGGCTGGAACTTTGCTTTTAAAATAATATGTTACGTTTGGTTACTAGAACACTAGGTTTCCTTTAATTGAAGAATGCCAGTTTGAGTGTTTCTTAAGTACAGTGAATTTTAAAGGATTGTGGTAGCTAGTGGTATTAGTGAAAATAGTCATAACTAACATTTATTGAATATTATTTGGCAAAATGTGGCAAATAATTTTGCATGTATTATCTCATTTAACCAGCACAAGCAAACATAGGAGAGGTGAATTATTGTTATTCTAGTTTAAAGATGAGGAAAATGAAGCTCAGAAATGTGAAATGACCTGTTTAGTATTACACAGAAAACCTGGGACTCAATATTAACAGGCTATTATCAAGAACATTTATGAAGGGACCACATTATATATGACAGCATTGGATGTCCAGTGAATTTTGTATGTTATGGAGTTGAATTAGTCCCTGGTTTCAAAGACTTTCTCTTTTATTCTTCTATTCTGTTCACACATTTCTTTTGGATACTGTAACTGTAAGCCCAAAACTACTTAACATAAAGACTTTAGGTACACTATTTTCCACTGGCAGCTGCTTTAATGGTGAAGGATTTCTTGAGTACTAACAGAAAGCCTAATATATAAAGGGAATTATGTGCCAGACAAATAGACTAAGAAACCATGACTTCTCGGGGTTTCGTTCTTGCTATTTTCAAGCTAAAATGCACCCCTGGGATTGCAGATGATCATAAGAAAAATTATCGAGTGAGGAGTTAACCACTGCCAAACTCATACGATTGGTAATTGGCCATTATTATGTTTAGAATATTTTTTTATGCATTTGCAGCTAAGAATAAAAAGTCACATTTAAAAAATGAAAAAAAGAAAAGAAAAAGCTACCCCACCAACCATTTCTTAAAATTCACAGATTCCCAGGGGTTTGAAGACAGTATTCCCAATTGGGAATGTAGTCCTAACTATCTCAAGGATCTTGAAATCTCAGGGTTAGAAGGGATCTTAAAAATCACCCATTTTAACCTCCTCACAATGCAGGAATTCTCTCTATAGCCTCCTCAACAGGCGGCCAGCCCCCATATCCGCCTGAATGCTTCCAGAGAAGGCGAGTCCAGTCCTTTGTTGGACAGCCCTGATTGTTCTCCTTATGTTGGTGATGGGCCCTGAGAAAAAGAAAAAAGAAAAAAAAACCCTCAGAACAATTGTCCAATTTAGCAAACCTCTTTCCTGTGAAACATGGGGCTATTTCCATGGTGCAGCTTTAAAGTACTCAGGAATGTATAGGGTTAAAAAAAAAATCACCATCAGCTGACGGGTATTCCTACACGCTCCCTTCCAAATACCGATACCCACTCTCACACTAGCCTGCCAAGATTCCACTTAGCAGCTGGTCCCCTGTTACATCTCTTCAGTTGACTTCCCAAGCAAGCCTCCCAGAGGCATACGCAAATGATGATGCACACACACAAATATTTGTTAATGACCATGGGTTTGGGAAGGTGTTAGTCATGGCTAGCTTCGTACCCTTTACAGAAGAATAGAGAGGCTGTTGCAGCCCTGTGCTTTCTCCTGCTGCTGGCCGATTGCTTGCTCTGAGCTAACCCTCTAACCCTTGGGAGTCCGTGTGCAGCAGTGTGCTGATGTGAGCTGCATCCAGGCTGAAATGGGAGCTCCCGCTATGGCACTGGCTCAAGTAGCTAATCTAAAGAGAAAGTATTTTGGGGAAGACATCTTGGTTGCACCCCTCACTGCATCTTGACTAATTGCTTCCAACTCCGGGGGCTTCCAGGGACAATCTCATTGTTCTTTTCTCTCCAAGGGTCAGCCATGTTAACCATTTGTTAATTTCTTCTGAACAGATCAAGCAAAAGTAGATAATCAGCCAGAAGAATTAGTGCGTAGTGCTGAAGATGGTAAATATTTTTATGTATTTGCATGTCTGTCTGTGTATTAAGTTCTGGGGTGATTTGGGCAGTCTCCGGGATGCAGCTGTTGGATAAATAGAAGAACGTCATTTGCTAGTATGTGGTGAATAGTGCCTAAGTTACTATAAAACAGTTCTGATTTGGTGCATTTAATATAGTTTGTATTCTTAAGGCTTCTGCTGGTGATACTGTCATGAGGATCTCATCAGAGACCCTTGGGAAGCAAGGGTTTCTATAAATAGAAAATTGTATTTTTTGGGACATAAGCTGATTTTTGCTACTCTGACTTTGCAGAACTCGTTGTAAAGGCAGGAAGAGTGGAGTGAATTCCTGGGTTAACTTATTCTTGTGTTTGATTCTCAAGTCTCAGCGTTTAGATCTCTCTGGGAACAACTGGCAAAATCATAAGTTCAAAGGAAAGAGTCCCAGAACAAGGGTGGGAAATCTTGCCTCTGCTTATATAAATAACTAAATATAGACAGAGGGCGAAGTTGATTCTGAATATAATGGAGCCAGAAGATCTTGAAGCTTGTCAATGGATCAGTTATTACTTGGCTCTGTTATAAGATGAATAGGATAATGGTGCCTTGGTTGGAGGAGAGATGGAAATGAGTCTGATATTTATAGTGCAGAATTTATGCAAATGTATAATTTGTATTTGCATGCTGGATTTTATTTATTGTTAAATTGCCTTCACTGTAATCATAAAAATGTGTACTCACTGAGCTTTCCCATATAAATGCAGCAACAGAGTTCCTTAAAGGTCATTGTTTACTTTTATGTAATAGTTTTGTCTTTCTCATTTTATATTTACAACAACCTCACTGAAGTTGATGGGGCAGGGATTTTTATCCTCATTTTGCTGATAAGAAAAACTCAGAGAAATTAGGTCACTTTTCTAAAAACCTGTAGCTAGTCAGTCACTGGAAGGGCAGGAAATAGAATCTCAGCTTTATTACTCCTAGTCCAGTGCTCCTTCCCATTTTCCATGCTGTGGTCTAGTGAATTACAGGAAGGTTGCTCCATATCTCCTATGTTGGATCCTAGATTTTTAGTTGAACAGGAGACTAAAGAGGCTAATAAAGAGTCACACTGAGGAATGGATGAAAGTAAGATGAAAACCTGTCAGATGTATTCTGCTGTCTCAGTTGTGAAACTGACATTTGAGCTTTACTTTCATGTCTCTTTAATCCCTCTGTTAAAATGGTATTTATTCTCAATGTTGCCCTCCTGAGTAGATGAAAAAGCAGATCAAGAACCAGATACAAATGAATGCGTACCAAGAAGTGAGTAGCAGGATCTTTCTCACAAATGACTGAAAGTTCCACTTTACATAGTGTTAAATATACTGAAATAACTAACCCCATTAATAACACAGCATTTATTATTGGTACTAAACTCCTGCAGCTTGCAAAACTATTTCATTATGATAAGGGTTTTATTTAAAACATTTTACATTGTCTGTATTGAAAGAATGATTCATGGTTCCACTGAGGGGGAGTTGTATATTAAATATATATGTTATTGCTGATATTATTGTGCTTTTGTCAGTCTCTGTGCTGTTTGAATGTCTGCTTAAAAGCAATGTGACACCTTCTGATTTCATTTGGATTTTATGTTGCAGTACAATTTTGAGTGTTGGATCTCTTGTAGCCTCTCTACAAAACTGTAGATGTGAAGTAATTTATAACTTATTTGGACCTTTGAAAGAATTGTCAGAGTATGTACTTCTCTCCATATCCATAAAAGCAAATCTTATTATGCCTAGGGTTTAAACTCTGAGGTTCAAAACTGACTTGAATGGTAAATATTCTAAGTATAAAACAAGTAAACAAGTGAATCTAAGAAGTAAACATATACCTGTGGTGACTAATGCCCATCTATGAATTAATATCCATCATCAAGCAAAGATAATGTTTGTTTATTCTTTTCTGTTCAATCTTAAGATTATTCTACTTAGCTGTGACTACTATTTTAAGGACAAATATATTTAAAAAGTATTCATATGGCCTAGTATGCAGGGTGTGTGTGTGTGTTTGTGTGTGTGTGTGTGTGTGAGAGAGAGATTTTTTAGCTGCTTGATTTCACTCTGTTTCATAAACCCTAGGCACTAGGGGTATGAAGATGATGCTACACATGTCTACCCTCGGGGCCACAATATTTTAAATAGTAATTTCCCAGTAGTCTTTGGATATGCTAATAGGGCTTAATGAGGAAAGCAGCTAAGTGGAGGAGCTATTAGATAGAAAAGCAATGTGCTGATGGCTAAAAGTCAGTGACATGTGTGTGAAACCTGAAACTTTGCTCATGAGGTCCTCCTGCCAGTAGTGAAGGTGCTGAGGTTTGGCACATGACTTGACAAATTCTTAAGGACTGCCTAGGAAAGAAGACAGTCCAGGCTTCAGCTCTTGTGCGTATGTGCTCTCTGTCTGGCTGTTGCAAAGGAAACAAGCCTTCTGTCTCTAAGGAGTGTTAGGTAAAGAGGCTTTTCCAGTTGCTTTTGAACTAGGACATACTTAAGTTTGAGCATCTAATTTTATCTTGCGATGTTTTGTTCAAAATTTAGTCCGAGGAGTAAAAGCGAAACATACATAAACATATGTGCCTAAATATCTGTATCTTTATTCATGATCTCCTAATTGGGTTAGTTTATTGGTCAAGGCAGTTAGACTAATCATGTGCTGAACTCTGGATAAATTAATTTCTCCCTTTTTAGTGATTTTTCCAAAATAACTGTTAATGCCTTTTCACTGGTAAAGAGTATATTCTTACCACAAAAATAAAATGCATGATCAAAACACAAATGACAAAAGCTCGTAAATCAAAAATTGATTCTATTTGAGTAGTGGGTATAATTGAATTTGACTCTCATAGCATCATCCAACAATATACTTTGAAAATAGTAGAGTGCAATGTTATAACAAAAAAGTTTTTGCATTCTCATTGGACCATATTGTGGGACTTAATATGGTCCAATCTTACACTGCTACCAGTCTGTCTCTAATACACACACACTGTTGTTTAATGGGAAATGATTAAAGTTGGTATCATTTTAGTGAGACACCATAAATGTGTTTTGATGTGCATTTACCTCTGTGAGCCTACAGATAGGTGAGAATTGCTATGTGAGCAAGGATATCTTTAGTATGTGTAGCTAACTTTTTAGTTTTTCTTTCATTAGATTCTTAAAAGATGAATTTAATATTTAGGAATGAATTTGAGTCTTTTGTGTTATGTATAGAAATATAATTTGATTTTTACCTATTTTCCTAATATCTCTTTTAATGAGAAAGTCAATGTATCTGTATCATTCACAGTATAATTTAAGATTCTTTATCAGATGATATTTATTTGATTAGAAAATACTTATATAGAACTTACTCTGTGCTAGGCACTAAGTGCCTTGAAAAATATTAACTTATTCATTGTAAGAGCTATGATTTACCATAAGAAAAGCTTAGATGTTGTGATTCTTACACAAAGAAGAAAATAGTTTTCTAACTAGATATATGGAAATTAGGATTATAATTTACCTTTCTCTTGTGCCTTCTACACATAAACTTTCTATATCAGAAAGAAGACATATACTACATTTTCTTATTAAATTCTTAGAGTACTCTAACTTTAACCATTCTAACTTGGCCTTGGGATATTGAAAATTCTGAATCAGTGAGGTATCTGAATAATTTTTATTTTCAAAAAATATTTATTTTATAATTCTGAGTGAAAAACACTATCAGAAAAGTAATCCTCATGATCAGTAAACAAACAAACCTACTTTTAGACACTCAATAGCCAGAACACTTTTACTGAGTTGTGTACGAAAATCTTGACTGTCCAGATGAAATAGTTTTTCGGCCTGCAGTGTGTTAGTAATATATCTCAAGGAGATGAACCCATAAAATACAGACCTTGTCGTCTGAAGCTCTGATGTGGAAAAATAAGCTAAACCAATTCACATTGACAGTATAATTCAAGTCCAGCTCCAGTTCAATAAAAACTAGTGTTTTTAAAATTAACTTTGTTTTGCATTTGGTTCAACTCCTTGCTTGTTCTCCCTCTATATAATTTATAAAAACTGCATGTTGCTTATCTCATGTTCCTGTGCATGTGAACTACTGTGCCTTCAACTTTTTTACAAAAACATGTTTGTTCATAGATTAAATAAAATGTGTTCAACTTATGTCTAATGTTGTATGACAATTATAAGAATAATTTTGAAATGGAAATGCTGCTGTTTAGTTTCCACAGTGCCTACACAGCCTGATAATCCATTTTCTCACCCTGACAAACTCAAAAGGATGAGCAAGTCTGTTCCAGCATTTCTCCAAGATGAGGCAAGTTTGTCTTTTGTACCTTCAGAAAAATGGAGACAGTGGGTTGGAATTGGTATGCCAAGGTTGGTGTGTTTGTGTTCCACTGTGGCAGAGACCAAAGAGGTCAGCAGGACTGGCCCTTGCCTTTCAAGTCAATAGAGATAATGTTGATCCTGGAACATGGAAAGGCACTCTCATTTGACTCAAACAGTAACTCCTTTTGGTTAGTGAAATCAAATTGCATAGATTTGGGAATGTGACTTTTGTTTTAAAGTAAGTACAAAATAAGAAATCCAGGGAGGTATTTGAACTGATTATTCCTCTGTAGTTTAGAGTAGAGTTGATTTGTGAAAACTTAAGTAGCATGACTAGCTTGAAAGTGTTTGTTAATAAAGTAACATTGACACAGCAAGCTTTAAGGAGTATTTACTGGGTGCCAGGCACTTCACATATATTATCTCATTTAATCCTTCAACAACCCTAGGAGGTAGGCACCATCATTATCCCCACACATTACAGGTGAGGAAACTGAGACTAAGGGAGGTGAAGTAACTCACTCAGCTAGAAGGCGGTTCAACCAGGACTGGAGCACAGATCCAACTTGTGTGCTGTTAATGACTGTACTGTCTCAAGAAAGCACATAACTATAATTTATATTCATTGAGTACCTAGTATGTACCAGGTACCTAATACTCATTCTGACATCTAACTCTTACTAACTATATGTGGCAATGACTATTCTCTTCATTTTACAAATGAAGAAAGAGCCCTAGAGAGGTTAAGTAACTTTCCCCAAATCCAATAGCTACTGAAGAGTAGATCTAGGACTTTAACTCAGGTTCCATGTTCTTGCAGTCATGTAGTTAGGAGCCGAAGCTTTGGAGCCAGACATCCCCAGTTCTAGTTATGATACTAATTTTCTCTGTGATCTTGTACACAGTCAGTACCTTCCCTGAGTCTGGTTTCCATGCACCTACCCCATGAGGTTGTGGGGTATCGGTAGGATAATACGGGGAAAACACATTGTGCAGTGCCTGGCTTATAATGAGTACCTGGTAAATGTTAGCTGCTACTGTTTGTGGTTTTGGTCTGATTTCTAATGGTGAAATAAAAGACTTCATTATCAAGCATTCTCTTAGTAGATGGAATGTTGAGGAAAGCTCTGGGTGACACACAGATTATATTGTCACTGGCCTGGGTATCTTTTTGTCCATTGTAGGACCTTCGATGAACTGTATCTGCAAATATTCAGCCCTTATATATGGTCAAGAGCACATGTTGCAGTTTCCTTTGGAAAGAATCACTCATTCTTTGGAACTAATTCATTAGCTAGATGTCAACAGTAGGCATGACATGCAGTTGAAACATATAATATGAGGCTGGGCATGGTGGCTCATGCCTGTAATCCTGGCACTTTGGGAGGCTGAGGTGGACAGATAATTGAGGTGCAGGAGTTAGAGACCAGCCTGGCTAACATAGCGAAACTCTGTCTCTACTAAAAATACAAAAAATTAGCTGGGTGTGGTGGCTCATGTCTGTAATCCCAGCTACTTGAGAGTGTGAGATAGGAGAATTGCTTGAACCTGGCAGACAGAGGTTGTGAGCTGAGATTGTGCAACTGCACTCCAGCCTGGGTGACAGAGTGAGACTCTGTCTAATTTTTTAAAAAAATGTGTGTATATATATATTATATATATATATGAGGCAAATTATATAAGTTCCTGGTTTTAAATTTTTCTCCTTTCTTCGGTTTTAACCTGCTGTCTCATAGCTCCACACAGAAGAGAGTTCAAATCATTTGGGTTTGTGTATCAGAGATGCCAGAATTAAGCTGTATCATTTTACATGGGGTATGAGGTTGAACTGGATATTAAAGAAAGTGGAAACGCAGTCAGGCCTTGTTCATCTGTTCCCTTTGAGACTCATCATCAGTCACATTTGTTGAGTGCCAATTATGTGTAAAACACCATTTCAGATCAATAAGGCAGAGTCCTATCCTTCCAATAATTCACTAATGATCTGATATACTAGGTAGAATGTAGTATGTGCTAAAATAGAGGGAAATGACTATCAGCATGTGGGGAGAGAGTGTAACAACAGAGACATTTAAAAGATATGAATTGTTTTTAATCCTGGAGAAAGGATTTTTATCCACGTAGAGCATTAATTTTGTTTTTCTTTAACTCCTTTATTAATCTGCATTAGATATGGCATCCACTGTGTTGATGCATAATTGCATGGTCCTGGAATATGCTGGCATGAACTAACTACTCCTTCATAAAGGTGTCCCTTAACCCCTGGTGCCACTCAATGTTCCATAAGCTCTCTAACCCTAAAAGGAGCTCATTCTGAATCATAAATTTTTAAAGCTACTATTTAATAAACTTTAGATTCAAATATAATAAAATTTGTTACTGTAAGTTTTCCTTCTTGTCCCAGGTAAATACTTCCTCAGACATATTTAAAATAAGTACCTGTTATCTTACTGCTGTTTTTTTTTTAACTGTTAAAATCTAATGTGGGTAGAATGTATAATTTAATATACTTCCCTCTAGCAATAAAAAGATAAGCATAATAACACATAGGAATATGTAAAGGGAAGTTTTAAAATTTTTGAAATTAAAAAATATATATGGCCTTGAGTTGAAACAGATCAGACTAGCATTTCTTTTTTCCTAGTTTACTAATGTCTCAAGTAAAAGATTTGATTTTTAGAGAATTTACAGCTATGCTAATAAGGAATTAAACATGACGTTTTGGTTTTAACAGTAAATCTTTGTATTTTCTGGGTAAGATTAATTTCTCATATATGCCAATAGAGTTCTCCAGGAAAATAAATATATAATATTGAAAGAATGGTAAGAAACGCACAATAGTGCTGTCTTCTGTAGCACTTTGGGAGATACCACTTTGTAGGTGAAAAAAATCACTTCGTTATTTTGGTAGCTAAGCACTGCCCTCCTCCTCAGATTAGGTCAAGGTAGACCACCCACTCCATCCTGAATCCCATACCCTAGCAATTAGCACTAGCATCCTTTGACCTTGCAGAAATGTCAGTGGGATACCAAAATATCATCTTTGCCTAAACAGAGATTCTGATCTTGACTCATTCTGAATTTAAATATTGTGAATATCATATGCTGTTTTGTAGAGTGATGACAGAGAAACAGATACAGCATCAGAAAGCAGTTACCAGCTCAGCAGACACAAGAAGAGCCCGAGCTCTTTAACCAATCTTAGCAGCTCCTCTGGCATGACGTCCTTGTCTTCTGTATGTAAACAAAGGCTCCGTGTTAATATCTCTCCGCATTTCTGAACCTCACTCTGACATGCTCATGCTCATTGTAAAACAGCCTCCTGCTGTAGTTCTTAGGGCACAAGCAGTTTCTCTAATCCATAATTAGCTTCTGGCTAGCTATGTTTATCTTTTTTTCTTAGACTAAAGGGGTTCGTATCCATCATAAATATGTTTGTGGGTTTTTTTGTTGTTGATGATGTAAATACTTCACAAGTAAATTGCCAAGAAGATGAATCACTAAATTTTTCTGTGCAGCGAATGGGGTAACTATGATAAAATCTGCTTGTATCAGATATGCTTTTATATACTGTTTGCAGGCACAGAATTGTACCTCTCTTTAGTAATCCTAATGAATAAATATACATGAAAGAATATAAGAGGTGATTTTTTGCCCTTTAGAAGGTATCTGAACAGTGTTTTAAAAGGAAAGCTCCTTAAACTCAGATTTGGTTTAAGGGAATCTGACAATTTGACTTTACATAGAACTTGCATAACGTGAAGTTGTATGTGCATGTAGCATGTGTGTAAAAATATATCTACATACACTTATCTATTTCTTGGATATACATACACATACATATATTTCACCAGGTATGCTAAACAAATGATAAAGCTGTGCTTAAATTCTTGCTAGCCTTTTGTTTCTGAAACCTTTTTTTTTTTTTTTTTTAAACTCCTATTTTAATTGAGTTTTTACTGACGAAAATCTAACATCTGCCCTTGGGAAGGTTTTAAACTCCCTTCATCAATCATCCATTTTCTACCCTTCCTAACTTCTAAAAGTGCATGACTCAGTAAGCATTTTCCTAGATTCGGTGGATGGGTAACATGATAAAATTCCTTTTTAGTGCATTGGAAATTTGATACAGCAATATGTCACTGTGATTAGAGTGTCTGGGTTTTCTCACATCTTCTTTCCTTTGGAATTTAAATATTAAGCATGTCTGAATATGGAACTTTGAATGCCATCTAGCATAATATCACCCTGCTTTGAAATGAGCCAGCATTTAAATAACATTGCATTTCACTTTTCATCTGTCTTATAGGGAAAAATTTTAAAAAAGCATTAGTCGATTGGGCGCAGTGGCTCATGCCTGGTAATCCCAGCACTTTGGGAGGCCAAGGTGGGCAGATCACTCGAGGTCAGGAGTTTGAGACCAGCCTGGCTAACATGGTGAAACCCTGTCTCTACTAAAAATACAAAAATTAGCTGGGCGTGGTGGCATGTGCCTGTAATCCCAGTGCTTGGGAGGCTGAGTCAGGAGAATCACCTGAATGTGGGAGGCGGAGGTTGCAGTGAGCCAAGATTAAGCCACTGCATTCCAGCCTGGGCAACAGAGTTTTGTTTGTGTTTGTCTCAAAAAACAAAACAAAATGAAAAGCTCTAGTTATGTATATCATGTCAGGTTGTCTTTATAGATACATCTTTATACTATGTGGAATTAACTGCTTTTATAAGCAAGCTAAAGAAATAGTGCTAGCAAGGATTATATTCATGATCCTTGTGCTAGGTTTAAGAATGAGATAGAGACAAACACTATGTATTTCTGATGCTTTCAGGTGAGTGGCAGTGTGATGAGTGTTTACAGTGGAGACTTTGGCAATCTGGAAGTTAAAGGAAATATTCAGTTTGCAATTGAATATGTGGAGTCACTGAAGGAGTTACATGTTTTTGTGGCCCAGTGTAAAGACCTAGCAGCAGCGGATTTAAAAAAACAGCGTTCAGACCCGTAAGTACATTTTGGAGTCACCTACCTTCCCTTAATTCTCAAACTGTCAATCTTATAGGAATTGGGAAGGAAATAAAGTAATCAGAAAGGAGGGAGGGTATGTGTGTGTTGAAAAGGATGTTTGAAAAATTGAAGAGAAATGCTGTTTTATTCTATAAATTCATATCTCAAACATTAAATTATAAAAATTACAGGGAAACACAAAATGTTTCAACTTGGAAAGGACCTTTGGGGTCATCTTGTTTAGTTCCTTCATTTTACAGATAAGAAAGCAAGGACCAGAGAAGATAAGTAACCCATATATGTTAATTCAGATAGAAGCAAAATGAGGAACGAGGGCCTGAACCTGTCTCTTCCACCACACTCTCAAACTTTTTACAAAATTAGAGACATGTGGGACACACTTCATGATGCTCAATGGTATAAAGCTAGTTAAGACTCTAGAATGAGTGAGTTTTCATATTTAAATTATATCTTACAGAACTTTAGGGGAAATTAATAAATTTTTTTTTTTAAATCACAGGTTTGATTGCACTTCAGTTCTTTTTGCAAATGCTGAATGGTATTCCCCACTTATCCCTATGCAGTCTTAATTATTTTGCTGAGACAAGCCTAATCCTTTTTTCTTTTATTCTTATTATAAAAACAACTGAGCTCAACAACCTTTTTTTTTTTTTAACATTAAAGGTAACTTGACTAGGTGTATACTAAGATTAATTCATTTCAAAAGACAGTAACAAAAACTTTAAAATACTGCAAGCACCAAAGTGTTTCTCAGTTGGAAGCAAACTAACAGGATTAAGCTCTATGTTGGAAGTCTCTTTGCTTTTTTTTTTTTTTTTTTTTGTGATGGACTTTTGCTCTTGTTGCCCAGGCTGTAGTGCAATGTCATGATCTCGGCTTACTGCAACCTCCACCTCCTGTGTTTGAGCGATTCTCCTGCCTCAGCCTCCCAAGTAGCTGAGATTACAGGCATGCACCACCATGCCTGGCTAATTTTGTATTTTTGGTAGAGAGAGGGTTTCTCCAACCATGCCTGGCTAATTTTGTATTTTTGGTAGAGAGAGGGTTTCTCCATGTAGGTCAGGCTGGTCTCCAACTCCCGGTCTCAGGTGATCCGCCCGCCTCTGCCTCCCAAAATACTGGGACTGCAGGCATGAGCCACGCGCCCAGCCTGGAAGTGTGTTTTCTGTCCCTTCCCACCCCTGCGTATTAGTTAAGGCCAAAGGAAAAAAGGAATTCAAGAAACGTCCCTTAAAAATCTTCAAAACAATATTAAATGATCAATTCCACTAAAACCCTTTACTCATTTAAGTATAAAGGTGTTGGTGGGAAAATTTGTTATTCACTGCTTTTCTCAGTGTCATGAAATAATTATTTCTGCTGTCAGCTTTCAATGTATTTAAAAAAAATAGAAGTGGAAACACCACTTTTATTTTCTTTGACTTTCTTGTCTGTTCACTTCTCGTTTTTAGATATGTAAAGGCCTATTTGTTACCAGACAAAGGCAAAATGGGCAAGAAGAAAACAGTCGTAGTGAAGAAAACCTTGAATCCAGTGTATAACGAAATACTGCGGGTATCTATGAACTCTCTCTATAGAAAAATTCTAAATGGTGACCTGTTTACCATGTCTTTGGGTAGTAGCACTACAGGATAAAGCCAGTCACCAAGACAGAAGGAAAGGAATACAAATGTTCTGTTTTGTTTGAGACAAAACACCACGAATGTTGTATACATTATTTCATTCACTCCCCATACATACACTGGCAGGCTGGTGTTGGTATCTGCATCTCACAGATGAGGCAAATGAAACTTGGAGAAATGAAGTAAACACACAGCTTGGCTAGGCACAGTGGTTCGCTCCTGTAATCCCAGCAACTTTAAGAGGCTGAGGTGGGCAGATCCCTTGAGGTCAGGAGTTCGAGACCAGCCTGGCCAACATGGTAAAACCCTGTCTCTACTAAAAATACAAAAATGAGCTGGGCGTGGTGGCAGGCTCCTGTAATCCCAGCTACTTCGGAGGCTGAGGCAGGAAAATCGCTTGAACCGGGGAGGTGGAGGTTGCAGTGAGCCGAGATCATGCCATTGCACTGCAGCCTGGGTGACAAGAGTGAAACTCTTGTCTCAAAAAAAAAAAAAAAAAAAACAGCTGATAAAGTTGAGCCTTGCAACCAGAATGATCTTCTAAAAGCACAATTCTGATTACGCTATTTTTCTGCTTTCCATAACCCTTAGGGTCAAAGCCATCTTTCTTAACATGCACACCAGTCCCTTCACAACCTGAACTCCAACCTCAATTTTCCCCTCTCATAGTCTTTGTTCCAGTCACCGTGTATTCTTTTCTATTATTTTTAGGAAGTACATTTTCTCACAATTCTGGGACTTTCTGTTCCTTCATGCTAGAGTATTCGTCCTCACATTATTTTCCCAGCTACCTCCTACACTGTCTGAAATGCCTCCTCTTATGAGGGGCTATCCTTAACCCCTAAGTTCTCCTGCTGTCTGCTGCCTCAATAATCTTGCTTTATAGCAGGATATATTAACAGTTAGCAGTTTAACTAATGGTTTAATTGTCATCCTTGCCACTAAATTGTAAGTTCCATGAGGGTAGGGACCAACTCAGGGTTGTTTATAACAACAGTGTGTCTCTGGGCACCTCAGATCTGCCAAGTAGGGATGACGCTAGTTTTCAGATTTGCAAAAGGAAGGTAATAATAGTACTTACCTACCTACCTTAGCAGTTGAGAACAGTAAATTAGTTAATTTGTATGAAAGATCAGCACACATTAAGCATTTAATAAATCTTGATCCTTAATCTGGGATAGGTATTCAAAAATATTTGCTGGAAAGATAAATGGACAGATAAATAGAAAGTATCCTTGGCTCATTTTTTCTCCCCCAAAACTACATCATGCTGCCTTAGTCATGACTAACAGATCATTTAAAACTAAAAATAGGTGTTGTTCATTCCCTCTTTCTGAAAACTCTGTCCAAGTATTTGATCATCCTCCAGAAAAATAAGCAGTTAAGTCAACACTCAGTCATCCGTGGTCTGAATTAACTACCTGTAGAATTTTTGTAGCAAGTTTTTAATTACAGTTTGACTATGATATACCCTAGTACCCTAGCTATTTCTGGGTCAGCTACTTCAACCCTATACTCAGGAAAAGCCAGCTAATTTAAATGTTAAGCTCAGAGAAAGGCAGACCTGCTACAACCACAGTGGACATTCAAGTAGTATATCATAAAGCCAAATGGAAATTATTTTTAGAAGTACCATTGTCCTTTCCATGATTATATATAATTAAAGATTAAACTACATTTGAGATGAAAAACTGTTAGGGTGCCAGATCTTTTCTACTTGGTCATATGAAACAGGAAAAAACAACTTTATTTTTTTTGAAAAATACCTCATCTGTGTGGGATGTTGATAGTGAGGGAGGTGTGTGTGTGTGTGTGGTGGCATACGTACATGGTATATGGGAACTCTGTTCTTTCTGCTCGATTTTGCTATAAACCAAAAACTGCTCTAAAAAGACTATCTTAACAAATACCTTGTTCCTATGTAGTAAACATAGAATCAGGTTAAACTTGAATTGTATTTTAGACTGAATTTTGTATTATATCTAGTCTCAAAATATTCACCCAAAATGGAAAACTTGGCTTTTATTGTTAGAGAGGTATTATCAACTATGATATTTGAGCCTTGGTTTGCTTTTCCAGAGTAGGGAAGCAAATCAGCTTTTATGAAAGATGGATTTTAGCTCTTTGAAACAAGACACTTAGAATAAGATGACTTTGCAATATTTTGGGAACTTGAAGTCTAACAGATAAGAAAATCTGGCATACACAGATGAATTTTCTCTTCATCTCTGTGTCATAACTTTGGCATCAAGTAATGTTATTCATCATTTAATTTTCTTTTTTGAACTTCAGTATAAAATTGAAAAACAAATCTTAAAGATGCAGAAACTGAACCTGTCCGTTTGGCATCGGGATACATTTAAGCGCAATAGTTTCCTAGGGGAGGTGGAACTTGATTTGGAAACATGGGACTGGGACAACAAACAGAATAAACAATTAAGATGGTATGCTCTGAAGCGGAAGGTAAGTCTGGAGTTTTTTGTTTGTTTATTTGGTTGGTTGACGTGGGGCCTGGTGTATGGGAAAGAGCTTAATTGCATTTAATTCAGAGAACTGATCTGTAGTTTGGGATAATTTTAAACTAGAGGAAAAAAAGAAAATGTAAAAAAGATTATTGGGAGAATGTTTAAATCATTTAACACAAATGTTTCAGAGACAGCAGGAAGGTCATTTAAATAATTCAAGTCTTTGAAATTTGATACTGACTTTTAGCCTAATAAGTGGCTGAATTTTGATAAATGTTCCATGTGTCACTTGAAACCAAAGTATATTTGATGGTTAAAGGATGTAATGTTCTGTATTTGTCAATTAAGTTAAAACTGGTTGCTCAAATCTTTTATATCCTCATGGACTTTATGTCTTTGTGTACTATGAGAGTTACAATTGTGGCTTTGTCTTTTTCTCCTTTTAGTTTGATTATTTTTGATTCACTGTATTTAGTTTGAGATTGTCTTATTACATATACATATAACTAAAATTGTTCTTCATGAATTAATCATTTTATCATTTTGAAATTCCCTTTTATCTCTAGTAATGCTTCTTGCCTTAAAATCTACTTTGCCTGTGTTAGTATAGCTCTATTAGCTTCCTTTTGATTAGAAGTTTGTTTCGATCTTTTGATTTTCACCCTTTTAAAATTCTTGTAGGTCAGACATATTTTTATAAGCAATAGTTTTCATGTGTTTCCAGTCTTAAAATATTTGTCTCTTAATTGGATTATCTAGTCCATTTGCACTTAATGTAACTATTGACATATTTAGGTCCAAATCTAGTATCTTACCATTTCTACTGTATTCCTATTTTCATAATTGTCTCCTTTGGGATGATTATTGCATTCTGCCCCCCCCCCCACCCGGCCTTAATATGTCAGTTGTAGTTTATTTTCATTTTTTTTATTGGTTCCTATAGAGATTAAAATATGCATCCTTGAGTTAAAACTGTAATATAAATGAGAACTTTTGCCACTTCCAGAACAATGAAAGGAACCAAGCATTTTAACTCCATTTACCCATTCGCCCATCCTTTGTGGAATTTTTATTCATGTTTTAATTGTATATATTTTAAGTCCCGTAAGAAATTACTATTACTGTTTTATGCAGTCTATTGATTTAGATTTAATCACATATTTGCCTTTCCATTGCTCTTTATCCTTCCCTGGATTTCTCTGTGGAGTTGTTTCTTCTGCTGGAGACTCTCCTTTAGTTTTGCTCTTAGTGAATATCTCCTGGCAACAGATTCTTTCAGATTTTTTTTGTATCATAACATCTTTCTCACGTTAATCTTTGAGGGATATTTTTGCTCTGTTGCTAAGTTGACAATTATTTCTTTCAATGCTTTGAAGATGTCATTTCACAGTATTTGGTCATTTCTGTTGTGAAGTCAGCTATTAATCTTGTTTTTGCTCCTTTGAAGGTTGTGTGTTCTTTCTACTTCCAGATTTTAGGATACTTTTCTTTGTCTTTGATTTTTAGTAGTTGTAGTATAATGAGCCTAGGTATAATTTTCTTTAATTTATCCTGAGGTTTGGAGTTCACCGAGCTGCTGGAATCTATCTGTGTTTTGGTATCTTTTATAACCTTGAAAATTTCTCAGCAATTATTTCTTCAAATATTGCTTTTGCCTCACTATTTTCTCCTCTCTTTCTGGAAACTCCAATTCCATGTATGTTATACCTTTTTATTCTGTCCATTATGTCTTTTATGCTCTTTTCTGTATATTCTTTTTTCTTATATTTCAGTCTATTTTTTGCTAACCTGTCTTACAATTCAATAATTGTATCTGCTGTGTCTATTCTATTTTAAATTGTAAAACCATCTACAATTTAAGCCAATTTATAATATAAAACTTATATTTTCAAAATTATATTTTCTTTGGACTCTGTTTTGAATCTGTTTCTCTCTTAAAATTCTCTGTCTTAACATTGTCTTTATAATATTGCATGCAAAGTTATTTAACATATGTATTTGGCAATTCCAATATCTTAAACATTTGTGAGTCCTGCTTATCTGTTTTTTAAAGTCTTAGTTTGGACACTTAGTTCTTTGTCTTGGTACGCCTGTTCATTTTTTAATCATATGTAGGGTATTGCACATGAGAATGTTCTAGGGATAATTTGGGAGAATTTACTCTGTTTCGAAAAGAGCAGGGATAGACCACTTTCATTTAATCTGGGAATGAACTGACTCTGAAGCACCAGCCCAGTTTTTACGTGATCTGGTCTAGTTTTTGTTTACCCATATTCCTAGGCCAAGGCCCTTAAGAGGTTCCAACTAAAAGCCATCGAAGTAGTTCTCAAAATCAGCATGCATCTGATTTACCTAAAGGACTTATTAAATCACAGATTCTGGGGCTGGGTGAGGTGGCTCACATTTGTAATCCCAGCACTTTGGGAGGTTAAGGCGTGGATTGCCTGAGTCCAGTAGTCGGATGGAAACCAGCCTGGACAACATGGGGAAACCCTGCCTTTGCAAAAAATACAGAAAAATTAGCCAGGCTTGGTGGCATGCACCTGTAGTCCCAGTTACTCAAGAGGCTGAAATGGGAGGATCACTTGAACCCGGGAGGTGGTGGTTGCCGTGAACTGAGATCACGCCATAGCACTCTCGCCTGGGCAACAGAGCGAGACCCTGTCTCAACAACAACAACAAAAAAGACCCAACAGATTCGGAGCCCTATTCCCAAGGCTTATGGGCCCAAGAATGTGCATTTTTAACAGATTCCCAGTCAATGCACTGGCCTGGAAAGCATACTTTGAAAACCACTGGTCTAGAGTGTTTTTCCTGTGCCATTCCTTCTTGGCAGGCTGTGGACTCCGAAGTTTTGTTTCCCCAGCCTCTTGAAACTGCTAAAAGCCCTGCTCAGCTTTTCAGTCTCTTTCTTTAGGCTTTTTATGTGCTCAGTTTGGCACTACTTAAATGCCTCAAAGTGAAAAGCAGAGAATAATGTCAGACTCTAAGATCTTGTTCATTTGAGTCCTGTCTGTGTAAATAATTCTTTAGCACTTTGAAACTGATATTTAAAATCTTGCCTTTTAAATTGTTCTTAGTTTAGGGGTTGATGTGATCCAAGCTAGTCCATCATAGTAGGAAGTGATAAATATAAATAACTGATATGAACCATAACTTAGTATCTATACAATAAAACAGTTCCACTAAAGAAATGGTTCTCAAATGTTATTTCAAAGGATATGAACAGACACTTTTCAAAAGAAGACATTTATGCAGCCAACAAACATATGAAAAAAAGCTCATCATCACTGGTCATTAGAGAAATGCAAATCAAAACTGCATTGAGATATCACCTCACGCTAGTTAGAATGGCAATCATTAAAAAATCAGGAGACAACAGATGCTGGAGAGGATGTGGAGAAATAGGAATGCTTTTACACTGTTAGTGGGAGTATAAATTAATTCAAATTGTGGCAGACAGTGTGGCGATTCCTAAAGGATCTAGAAATAGAAACACCATTTGACCCAGCAATCCCATTATTGGATATATCCCCAAAGGATTGTAAATCATTCTGTTATAAAAATGCGTGCACACATATGTTTATTGTGGCACTGTTCACAATAGCAAAGACTTGGAACCAACCCAAATGCCCATCAATGTTAGACTGCATAAAATTATTTAAAATATGATATTAAACTATATTCAGGCTTTGTGTAGAAGATGTATATAAAACATAAATGAATTTTGTGTTTAGACTTGGGTCCCATCCCTAAGATATCTCATTAGGTATATGCAAATATTACAAAATTCAAAAAATCCAAAATCTGAAACATTTCTGGACCCAAGCATTTCAGATAAGGAATGCTCAACCTGTACTTGAAAATAACAGCTAGAAATTTAAAAAATTATTGTTCAGTCGTTGTTACACTTACAGACTTCTATGCATTTGGCCTAAAATAATCAGATTAGTGCAGCTTTGAAAATGTAAGATAATGGCTTTTCCCCCCTTACTTTCACACACTATCTCATACTTCTTCGAATAAAGGGAATACAAATAAATTTTTTATGTGCTGGATGAATATCTAACAAAATAATTGTGTTTTGATCAAAATTAAAGCATTCCAAGGAAGCTCTCCCATCTCCAAGAAAGCCATTCTGGTTTCTTCACCATCTTTGAGACTAAAGGCTTTGAAGTATTTTCTGGGTATCCTACAAGATTTTTCAAGATATACAGCCTAGCTTGCCCAGGTATAAAGGCAACAGTCTAGTTCTGATACAGAGAGAAATTTTAATCCAGAGCACTCATGAGTGATACATAGTCCCAGAAATGGGACAGATATGGTTTTGTAACAGGACTTGTACCAACAAATAGGATGAAAAGTCTGTCTCACACCTGCTGACATTTCTTCATTTTTCAGACAGCACCAGTTGCCCTTGAAGCAGAAAACAGAGGTGAAATGAAACTAGCTCTCCAGTATGTCCCCGAGCCAGTCCCTGGTATGTAATGATTTTCTTTTTTTTTTTTTTTTTTTTTTTTTTTAAAGAATGAAAGAGAAAAGGAAGAGGAAGAGATTTTAGAAAAAGAGAGAAAAGGAGAAAGAAAGAAACAGCAAAAGAAAGAAAAAATGAAAGAGAAAGAAAGAGGAAGAGATTTTAGAAAAAGAGAAAAGGAGAAAGAAAGAAACTGCAAAAGA